>CAUDMG010002646.1:25000-50000 GCA_958450375.1 Homarus gammarus | reverse complement strand
CTCCTCCTCCTCCTGACCCACCCTCCTCCTCCTCCTCCTCCTCCTGACCCACCCTTCTCCTCCTCTTCCTCCTCCAACTGACCCACCCACCCTCCTCCTCCTCCTCCTGACCCACCCTCCTCCTCCTCCTCCTCCTCCTGACCCACCCTCCTCCATACCTCCTCCTCCTCCTCCTCCACCTCCTCCTCCTCCTGACCCACCCTTCTCCTCCTCCTCCTCCTCCTCCTCCAACTGACCCACCCTCCTCCTCCTCCTCCCTCCTCCCCCTCCAACTGACCCACCCACCCTCCTCCTCCTCCTCCTGACCCACCCTCCTCCTCCTCCTCCTCCTCCTCCTCCTCCTCCTCCTGACCCACCCTCCTCCTCCTCCTCCTCCTCCTCCTCCTCCACCCTCCTCCTCCTCCCCCTCCAGCACCCTCCCAGACTAATATCCTCACCACCCATCCTGACTCTGGCCTCCTGCATCCTTCATTCACTTCTATGAAAGGAATCCCACCAACCTTTTCCTTCCCTGAGTCTGATGTGTCCCTCCAGGCGGTGTCCACTTTCTGTAGAGGTCAGTCGGGGCGGTGTCCACTTTATCTGGAGGTCAGTCGAGGCGGTGTCCACTTTATCTGGAGGTCAGTCAAGGCGGTGTCCACTTTCTGTAGAGGTCAGTCGGGGCGGTGTCCACTTTATCTGGAGGTCAGTCGAGGCGGTGTCCACTTTATCTGGAGGTCAGTCAAGGCGGTGTCCACTTTATCTGGAGGTCAGTCGGGGCGGTGTCCACTTTATCTAGAGGTCAGTCAAGGCGGTGTCCACTTTATCTGGAGGTCAGTCGGGGCGGCGTCCACTTTATCTGGAGGTCAGTCAAGGCGGTGTCCACTTTATCCAGAGGTCAGTCGGGGCGGTGTCCACTTTATCTGGAGGTCAGTCAAGGTGGTGTCCACTTTATCTGGAGGTCAGTCGGGGCGGTGTCCAATTTATCTGGAGGTCAGTCGGGGCGGTGTCTCTCCCTTAAGTTCCCTGCTATAATCTCCCTCCTTGAAGCTCCCTGCCTTAAGCTCCCTGCCGTAACCTCCCTCCTTGAAGCTCCCTGCCTTAAGCTCCCTGCCATAATCTCCCTTCCCCAACATGGCGTCTCACTAAGGGATTATGTCACACCTAATCTTATAAAGTGATTTTTTTCAGTCCCCCCTCCTCACCCCCTCCTATCTCGCCCCCCTCACCCCTCACCCCCTCACCCCTCCTTTCTCACCCCCTCACCCCCTCACCCCTCCTCTCTCACCCCCTCACCCCTCCTCCCTCACCCCTCACCCCCTCATACCCTCACACCTCACCCCCTCATCCCTCTCACCCCTCACCCCCTCACCCCTCCTTTCTCACCCCCTCACCCCCTCACCCCTCCTTTCTCACCCCTCACCCCCTCACCCCTCACCCCCCTCATCCCTCACCCCTCACCCCCTCACCCCTCACCCCCTCATCCCCCTCACCCCTCTCACCCCCTCACCCCCTCACCTCTCCTCTCTCACCCCCTCACCCCCTCACCCCTCACCCCCCTCACCCCTCCTCTTTCACCCCCTCACCCCCTCACCTCTCCTCCCTCACCCCTCACCCCTCACCCCCTCACCCCCTCACCCCCCTCACCCGTTTTCTTCCTCGAGTCATCAAACTATTTTTAATTTATCCATTTTTTGTTTGAGGGAGGATGAGGGGGGTGGTGAGGGGGGTGGGTGAGGGGGTGGTGAGGGGGATGGTGAGGGGGATGATGAGGGGGTGGTGAGGGGGGTGGGTGAGGGGGTGGGTGAGGGGGGTGGTGAGGGGGGTGGGTGAGGGGGTGGGTAGGGGGATGGTGAGGGGGTGGGTGAGGGGGGGTTTCGTTGCTCACAAGGAAAAGTTTTGTGGCTCCTTGTCATCTCACTACTTGACTGAAACTGTTGACTGGTGGTGGGCTAAATGACTAACTGGTTGGCTGACTAACTGGTTGGCTGACTGGCTGATTGATTGGATGAGTAATTGACTGACTGACTGGCTATGAAACTGATTGGCTGATTGACAATGTTTTTTTTTTTTCTTGATAACCGCTGCCAGGACTTGAAACCCCACCCCACCCCACCCCACCCCACCCGACCCCACCCCACCCTCTATTTATCTCTCTACGTCTCTCTATCTCTCGCTCTCTCTCTCTTTCTCTCCTGATTCTCTTATATTCTCTTTTACACATCTACTTCTTTCCTTTATTTCTTCCTTATTCCTTTTATTCGTGGGTTAAATATTATCTGGGTCTTTTATTTATCGCTTTTGTTCTTTTTTTGTTTTATCTTTTTTGGGGCTTTTTTTTCAACCTACACTTTTTTTTTTTTTGGCTCACTATATTTTTCTCTTTTCTATTCCGCTATCCAGTATTTTTTTTTAATTTCCCTTCCTCTTTTTTTTTTCCTTTTCTTCGCAATTTAACTTTTTTTTTCGTGCTTTTGTTGATATTATTTTTATCTTTATTTATATAATGTTTTCAAAAGACGTAAAATTGTACCATACATCATAAACCACAGGTAAGAATTATTGTACCATAGTTTACAGGTTAAATTGTACCATAAACCACAGGTAAAAACATGTACCATCAACTACATTATACCATAAAAACAAGTTAAAACTCATCACCATTTGACCTGTAACACAACCAAGGCTTATTGATGAAGGCAGACCAAATCACCATTAAAACCTGTTGAAAGTTTCTATTATGTTTCTAAGTTTAATTACAATATGCAAAATTAACTTTCCTTTTATATCTAATTAAGGGGGAGGGGGAGGGGGGGGTCGTTATATCCTAAAAATGATAGTTAATTAAGGAGCGTGGTTGGGGAGAAGGTCATACTACAGTACAGGGCATTTCAACATAGTAACATGGCAAAAAGGTAAGATTGGCTGGTTAGTGAACACAATGGTTGATGACGAGTTGTTGATAATTTTTACAATGGTTGGGACTGGACTGTTCTTATAGTGACCAGTACGTGCTCGTAGGGGCTGGATGCGGTTGTGGTGTCGAACGGCAATACGCGGACGAGGGATTTCGGGTGGTAGTAGGAGCCGGTGTCGAGTATGGTGCAGAAGCTTCTCACCAAATTTGCAGATGAGGTCGTGGTGATGGTTAGTGAGAGTCGAAAGGGTCAGTGTGTTGAGCGCTTCTTGATATGTGGAGTAGGAAGGGGAGAGAATAATCTTGCATGCCCTCTTTTGCACTTCTTCTAGGTGTTTACGTTGTGTGGCATTTAGGGAGGAAGACCAGGTGGGGGAGGCATAGGTGAGCTTGGGAAGTATGAATGTTGTGTAAACACTGAGGAGCTCGGGTGCAGGAACTCCGAGGGACTTGAGTCGGCGGAGGAGGTGGAGACGGAAACTGGAGGATTTGTGGGTGTGTGTGGGTGTGTGGGAGAGGGATATGATGTGGGTGTGTGGGAGAGAGATATGATGTGGGTGTGTGGGAGAGGGATATGATGTGGGTGTATGGGAGAGGGATATGATGTGGGTGTGTGGGAGAGGGATATGATGTGGGTGTGGGTGTTGGTAAAGGATTTTGGTATGTGAAATTTTTGGATTTGCTTCCTTGCTTGCTTGCTTGCTGAAATTAAAACAACCAGTACTTCCTTACCTAGAGAAAAACATATAGTCTTCTTTGCTTAAGTAAAACAATCAACAATTACTGGGTTACTGGGATAGATTAGGTTAGGTTAGGTTAGGTTGGGCTAGGTTAGGTTAGATTAGATTAGGTTAGGTTAGATTAGGTTAGGTTAGGTTAGGTTAGGTTAGGTTAGAGTAGATTAGGTTAGATTAGATTAGAGTTAGATTACGTTAGGTTAGGTTAGGTTAGGTTAGGTTAGGTTAGATTAGATTAGATTACGTTAGGTTAGGTTAGGCTATTTCTACCCTCAGTACGTATTGATTGACCTACTGTCTACCTGTCTACCTCTCCGTCCAAAGGTTATTATCAAAATCCCCCAAAAGTATCCAACCCTACCACAACTACCATCATCAACAACACTGCCACCACCACAACTACCTACATCACCACCACTACCACCACTACCACCACCACTAACACCACCACTACCACCATCGTTACCACCACCACCACCGTCTGAGGTTGAATCATTACCATACTCCAAGTCATAACCTATGAATAATTGCTGTA
This sequence comes from Homarus gammarus, assembly GCA_958450375.1. Lineage (NCBI taxonomy): Eukaryota > Metazoa > Arthropoda > Malacostraca > Decapoda > Nephropidae > Homarus > Homarus gammarus. Next base: position 45,832 of record CAUDMG010002646.1, on the reverse strand, counting down.
ACTTGATGGTGGTGAAGCTGGTATAACCTCACCTAACCATCTCCTTCTCCCTTCCCCTTGCCTCCCTTTCTCCCTTCCCCCATTCCTCTCTTTCTCCCCCTTTCCCTCTCTCTCCTCTTCCCCACCCCTTCTTCCCCTCCTCCCCCTTTCCCTCTCTTTTCTCTTCCCCCTTCTCCCCCTTTCCCTCTCTCTCTCCTCTTCCCCCATCCCCCTTCCCCTCCTCCCCCTTTCCCTCTATTTCCCCTTCCTCATTCTCCCCCTTCCCCCCTTTTCTCGCTTCCCCCCTCCTCCCTCCCCCCTCCCCCTCCCCTCCCCGACGGCCCCTAGAGGATCCCATCAACATTCTCACCAAGGATGCCATTCACTCCTACGTCTCTCATGGGTCCCTTATGTCCTTTACCCGCTTCTGAAGGTTAGGTTGCGTTTAGGTTGGGTTTAGGTTGCGTTTAAGTTGGGTTTAGGTTGGGTTCAGGCTTGGTTTAGGTTGGGTTTAGGTTTGGTTTAGGTTTGGTTTAGGTTGGGTTTGGTTAGGTTAGGTTAGCGTGTGATATAATTAACTCATTTTAGGTACAACACCCTCACCCCCATCACCTCCCTCACCCCCATCACCTCCCTCACCCCATCACCCCCCTCACCCCCATCACCTCCCTCACCAACTCCTTCATAATGTGGAAATAATTAACGATACTCCGGCTTAATTCCGGGTGGCGGTGAGACGTAACACCTGAGAGGCAACAGGAGAACACAACAGTCTCCCCCTTCCTCCTTCTCCTCCACCTCCCTCTCTAAAACCCCTCTCCCCTTTCCCTTTTACCTCCCTGTCCCTGCCCCCTAACTCCTACCATAACCCCTTCCTTCCTACCCCTCCTCTATTCCCCTTACCCACCCCCTCCCCCCTGCACCCTCCCTTTTCCACCCCCTCCCCCCTGCACCCTCCCCTTTCCCCCCTGTGAGCGATGATGCACTGGAAATTGGGTCGTATTTTACAGTGTGTTTCTGTCTCACACTTGACGCCCTGTATCACCACAGTTTGGGTCTGTGTGATGTTTGGCATACATTATACACACACATACACACACGGTCATACACACACACACGGTCATACACACACATACGGTCATACACACACATACGGTCATACACACAGACATGGTCATATACATACACACACATGGTCATACACACACATACGGTTACACACACACACACACACACAGGGTCATATACACACACATACGGTCATACACACACACATGGTCATACAGAAACACACACACACACACACACACACACACACACACAGGGTCATATACACACACACACACACACACACACACACACACACACACACACACACACACACCTGTCCATCAGTGCTCCAGGTAAATGTAAACACAATAACAGGGCCAGGGAACAGAACGCTACATCATCTTTGGTCATGTAGAGCAACAAGGACTATCAGATAGAGGGTGTTTTGGTCTTGTTACTGGTGAGTTATGTACCTAGGGGGAAGGGGCAAGGGGGAATGGACAGGGGGCAAGGGGGAATGGACAGGGGGGTGCAAGGGGGAATAGACAGGGGGGCAAGGGGGAATGGACAGGGGGGCAAGGGGGAATGGACAGGGGGGGACAAGGGGGAATGGACAGGGGGGGACAAGGGGGACTGGACAGGGGGGAAGGGGAATGGACAGGGGGGGCAAGGGGGAATGGACAGGGGGGCAGGGGGGAATGGACAGAGGGGACAAGGGGGGGGCAAGGGGGAATGGATAAGTAGGAAGGGAGTGGGAGGAAGGGAAAGAGGGGTATGTGGAAATGGTGCAGGGGGAAGGATAGTAAGGGGGATAGAGGTAAGGGGGAATGGACATATAGGAAGGGTGTGGTGGAGGATAATCAGTATTGTGTTATTGTGAAGTTATGGTGCAGAGGCCTTTATTATGGTGTTGTGAGGGAGATTAGTCATTATGGTGCAAAGTATTATGGTGCAGAGACCTTTATTATGGTGTTGTGAAAGTTAATCAGCACTGTGTTATGATGCAGAGGATATCACTTAACCAAATCAGAATAATTAAATAAAAATAAATTATCCTGGGTATAATGACTTCTGACCCACCGTGTAATTCACCAGAGAGACACATCCAAACTAGGCAATTCACACTACGAAGGTCAATAACTACCAACTTTTTTAATTAACGCCACTAACTACTTTTTTTTTTATATTTTGGACTAAACTATTACTTTCTATTTGTTAATTACTCATAATCCTCTAAAAGTTTTCAGTAATTACTTTTCACCTCTTAAATATTATAATTAAATCACTAACACACCTGACTTCCTTAATTACCCCAATAGTATAATAGACTATAGTGTATTAATATAAATTCGTATAAATAAAATCGAAAAATATCTAAAATTCATGAAAATATTCGTTTTTTTTATGTTGCAGTGTGTGTGTGTGTGTGTGTGTGTGTGTGTGTGTGTGTGTGTGTATGTGTATGTGTGTGTGTGTGTGTGTGTGTGTGTGTGAGGAAGTATGAAAATATGACAGTGAAATTTGTACACACACACATACACACACACACACACACACACACACACACACACATACCCCTCCCCCCTCCCCCACACAAACACACAAACACACTATCAATCCTTCCCTCCCTGCACGATTCACCTGTAATTATAACCTCTGTACACAACTATCTTCCCCAACAGGTGTAATATATCACCTGTGTATTGTTCAGTACCAAAGAGGCCCGGTCTAGTTAATAGGGCTACACAGTTAATGGGTTAGGTGAGTGTGTCTAGTTAACGGGGCTACACAGTTAATGGGTGAGGTTGAGTGTGTCTAGTTAACGGGGCTACACAGTTAATGGGTTAGGTGGGTGTGTCTAGTTAACGGGGCTACACAGTTAATGGGTTAGGTTGAGTGTGTCTAGTTAACGGGGCTACACAGTTAATGGGTTAGGTTGAGTGTGTCTAGTTAACGGGGCTACACAGTTAATGGGTTAGGTGGGTGTGTCTAGTTAACGGGGCTACACAGTTAATGGGTTAGGTGGGTGTGTCTAGTTAACTGGGTACAGACAGACTCACTATCAGACATAATCAAGGGGGTTCAGACAGTCACTATCAGACATAATCAAGGGTTACAGACAGTCACTATCAGACATAATCAAGGGGTACAGACAGTCACTATCAGACATAATCAAGGGTTACAGACAGTCACTATCAGACATAATCAAGGGGTACAGACAGTCACTATCAGACATAATCAAGGGGTACAGACAGTCACTATCAGACATAATCAAGGGGTACAGACAGTCACTATCAGACATAATCAAGGGTTCAGACATAATCAGCCAGAGGTTTAGACGCAAAAGTTAGAATGAATATGTTGGCAGAACTCTGGAGTGTTGCCAGGGGGGGGCCGGGGGGGGGGGGGGGGGGCGGGGGGGGGGGAGCTTCGATTCCCTAAGATTTACACAACCATTCGAGGTAATTTATGACCAAGATGGCGGCTTCGGGCGACCAGCTGACTCATGTAAACACTGTGAGTTGGGTCATAATCAGCTGACTCATGTAAACACTGTGAGTTGGGTCATAATCAGCTGACTCATGTAAACACTGTGAGTTGGGTCATAATCAGCTGACTCATGTAAACACTGTGAGTTGGGTCATAATCAGCTGACTCATGTAAACACTGTGAGTTGGGTCATAATCAGCTGACTCATGTAAACAGTCGTTCTTGACCATATAAGAAAATTCATGTATATTACAATTGTATATAAAAAGATGTAATTATATATGATAATTTATATAATGTACACAAATTATACATTATAAAGAATGTATTAGTATATATTTCTTTATAATACTTTATATATACTATTTATAAAAGGATTAGGAGAGCTATACTCTATATATAACATGAAACACACACACACACGCACACACACACACACACACACACACACACACACACACACTTGAGTATGTTTTAATATCGTCGTTGATTAAAAACGTTGCTCATTTAACGCGTTTATTAAAACTCAAACATTTATCAAACACAAAAATGAATTATTTATTTCACACCGGCTGAATGTTGAATTAGATTAATGTTATAATTAGTGTGTGGATATACATAGGAACTTGTCCTGTTTGAGTTGGATTAATTGATGGTATTTTGGTCATATTTATGTGTATAATAATAATAATAATAATAATAATAATAATAACACTACACACACCTATAACCAAACAAACACAACCAATAAACACAACCCAACAACCACTACAAACACACACAACCAATAAATACCTTTAAACATTTTAGGACAGGTGGATCAGTTTACGACAGCAGTGACCAGTAGATCTAATACACACCTTAATTAACTTATCTCAAGGTGTGTGGTGGTGGTGGTGGTGAGGCAGGTGTGTGGTAGTAGTGGTGAGGCAGGTGTGTGTTAGTGGTGGTGAGGCAGGTTTGTGGTGGTAGTGGTGAGGCAGGTGTGTGGTGGTGGTGGTGAGGCAGGTGTGTGGTAGTAGTGGTGAGGCAGGTGTGTGTTAGTGGTGGTGAGGCAGGTGTGTGTTAGTGGTGGTGAGGCAGGTTTGTGGTGGTAGTGGTGAGGCAGGTGTGTGTTAGTGGTGGTGAGGCAGGTTTGTGGTGGTAGTGGTGAGGCAGGTGTGTGGTGGTAGTGGTGAGGCAGGTGTGTGTTAGTGGTGGTGAGGCAGGTGTGTGTTAGTGGTGGTGAGGCAGGTTTGTGGTGGTAGTGGTGAGGCAGGTGTGTGTTAGTGGTGGTGAGGCAGGTTTGTGGTGGTAGTGGTGAGACAGGTGTGTGGTGGTAGTGGTGAGGCAGGTTTGTGGTGGTAGTGGTGAGACAGGTGTGTGGTGGTAGTGGTGAGGCAGGTGTGTGTTAGTGGTGGTGAGGCAGGTGTGTGTTAGTAGTGGTGAGGCAGGTGTGTGTTAGTAGTGGTGAGGCAGGTGTGTGGTGGTAGTGGTGAGACAGGTGTGTGTTAGTGGTGGTGAGGCAGGTGTGTGGTAGTAGTGGTGAGGCAGGTGTGTGGTGGTAGTGGTGAGGCAGGTGTGTGGTGGTAGTGGTGAGACAGGTGTGTGGTGGTGAGGCAGGTGTGTGGTAATGAGGCAAAATGTCTGGTGGTGGGAAAAAAAAGGTTTCTTGACGGATTTTTCCCCCCAAACCCCACAAAATACGGGGAAAAAAAGATCTCTTAAGGAGGGAGTGTCATCAGCATGCAAGTGGGCCCAGGAAGATCGATATTGGGCGACGCTGACTTAAGATTAAACTTCAATTCCCCGGCTTTACACGAGAGAAAGTGGGTGGGTGGGGGGGTAGGGTGGTGGGTGTGGGGTGTAGGGACGTGTGGGGTGTAGGGAGGTGGGTGTGGGGTGTAGGGAGGTGGGGGTGTAGGGAGATGTGTGTGGGGTGTAGGGAGGTGTGTGTGGGGTGTAGGGAGGTGTGGGGTGTAGGGAGGTGTGTGGTGTAGGGAGGTGTGTGTGGGGTGTAGGGAGGTGGGTGTAGGGAGGTGGGTGTGGGGTGTAGGGAGGTGTGTGTGGGGTGTAGGGAGGTGTGGGTGGGGTGTAGGGAGGTGTGGGGTGTAGGGAGGTGTGTGTGGGGTGTAGGGAGGGTGTGGGTAGGAAGGGTGGGTGTAGGGAGGGTGTGGGTAGGAAGGGTGGGTGTAGGGAGTGTGTGGGTAGGAAGGGTGGGTGTAGGGAGGGTGTGGGAAGGAAGGGTGGGTGTAGGGAGGGTGTGGGTAGGAAGGGTGGGTGTAGGGAGTGTGTGGGTAGGAAGGGTGGGTGTAGGGAGGGTGTGGGAAGGAAGGGTGGGTGTAGGGAGGGTGTGGGTAGGAAGGGTGGGTGTAGGGAGGGTGTGGGTAGGAAGGGTGGGTGTAGGGAGTGTGTGGGTAGGAAGGGTGGGTGTAGGGAGGGTGTGGGAAGGAAGGGTGGGTGTAGGGAGGGTGTGGGAAGGAAGGGTGGGTGTAGGAAGGGTGTGGGAAGGAAGAGGGAGTGTTATGGGGAATGAGGAAGAAGAGATTCAGATGTGGAGGAGAGGAGAATGAGGTAGAGGTAAGGAGAGGAGGTAAGAGAGAGGATGGGGAGGTAAGGAAGGTAGGGGAGAGGAGGTAAGAGAGAGGATGGGGAGGTAAGGAATGTAGGGGAGAGGAGGTAAGACAGAGGATGGGGAGGTAAGGAAGGTAGGGGAGAGGAGGTAAGAGAGAGGATGGGGAGGTAAGGAAGGTAGGGGAGAGGAGGTAAGAGAGAGGATGGGGAGGTAAGGAATGTAGGGGAGAGGCGGTAAGACAGAGGATGGGGAGGGAAGGAAGGTAGGGGAGAGGAGGTAAGAGAGAGGATGGGGAGGTAAGGAAGGTAGGGGAGAGGAGGTAAGAGAGAGGATGGGGAGGTAAGGAAGGTAGGGGAGAGGAGGTAAGAGAGAGGATGGGGAGGGAAGGAAGGTAGGGGAGAGGAGGTAAGAGAGAGGATGGGGAGGGAAGGAAGGTAGGGGAGAGGAGGTAAGAGAGAGGATGGGGAGGTAAGGAAGGTAGGGGAGAGGAGGTAAGAGAGAGGATGGGGAGGTAAGGAAGGTAGGGGAGAGGAGGTAAGAGAGAGGATGGGGAGGGAAGGAAGGTAGGGGAGAGGAGGTAAGAGAGAGGATGGGGAGGGAAGGAAGGTAGGGGAGAGGAGGTAAGAGAGAGGATGGGGAGGTAACAACGGGAGGGGAGAGGAGGTAAGAGAGAGGATGGGGAGGTAAGGAAGGTAGGGGAGAGGAGGTAAGAGAGAGGATGGGGAGGTAAGGAATGTAGGGGAGAGGAGGTAAGACAGAGGATGGGGAGGTAAGGAATGTAGGGGAGAGGAGGTAAGAGAGAGGATGGGGAGGTAAGGAATGTAGGGGAGAGGAGGTAAGAGAGAGGATGGGGAGGTAAGGAAGGTAGGGGAGAGGAGGTAAGAGAGAGGATGGGGAGGTAAGGAAGGTAGGGGAGAGGAGGTAAGAGAGAGGATGGGGAGGTAAGGAAGGTAGGGGAGAGGAGGTAAGAGAGAGGATGGGGAGGTAAGGAAGGTAGGGGAGAGGAGGTAAGAGAGAGGATGGGGAGGTAAGGAATGTAGGGGAGAGGAGGTAAGACAGAGGATGGGGAGGTAAGGAATGTAGGGGAGAGGAGGTAAGACAGAGGATGGGGAGGGAAGGAAGGTAAGGGAGAGGGGGTAAGAGAGAGGATGGGGAGGTAAGGAAGGTAGGGGAGAGGAGGTAAGAGAGAGGATGGGGAGATAAGAGAGGTGATGGGGAGGTAAAATAAGGTAGGGGAGAGGAGGAGAAGACGTAAATCAATAAACCAGAGAAGGAGGAGAGAAGAGAGAGAATGATGTAGATGATAAAGAAGATAAGAATGAAGAAATATGTGATAAGTGATGAAAAATTAGAATAAGTTATGATAGGTAATAATATGGTTAGGTTAGGTTAGCTTTGGGTTAGGTTAGGTTAGCTTTCGGTTAGGTTAGGTTAGGTTAGCGTGGTTAATCTTTAGGTTAGGTTAGGTTAGGTTAGGTTAGGTTAGGTTAGGTTAGCGTGGTTAATCTTTAGGTTAGGTTAGGTTAGCTTTCGGTTAGGTTAGGTTAGGTTAGCGTGGTTAATCTTTAGGTTAGGTTAGGTTAGGTTAGGTTAGGCTAGGTTAGGTTAGGTTAGCGTGGTTATTCTTTAGGTAAAATAAAGTTAAGAGAATAATTCTTCAAGTAATCCGATTATATCAAGATTATATTACAAGAGACATGAGCTAATTATACTACAACATAACTACATAGGACTTAGCCACCTGTAGCCTGTAGTCACACCTGTAGCCTGTAGTCACACCTGTTAGCCTGTAGTCACACCTGTAGCCTGTAGTCACACCTGTAGCCTGTAGTCACACCTGTAGCCTGTAGTCACACCTGTAGCCTGTAGTCACACCTGTAGCCTGTAGTCACACCTGTAGGAGGCTGTAGAGACACTGTACAGTAGTCATGATTTATTCTACTAAATCTTATGAGAATTAGAATTTATTCGCATTGTGCTAATTCATCCAGGTAATCCACACACACACACACACACACACACACACACACACACACACACACACACACACACACACACACACACACCCTTAGTTTCAATGAGTGAATTGAAAATCATTATTGGAGAAAATTAATTAAAAATGAGAGAGAGAGAGAGAGAGAGAGAGAGAGAGAGAGAGAGAGAGAGAGAGAGAGAGAGAGAGAGAGAGAGAGTTTTAAATGAAAGAGGGAGTGAGAGACAAATACCATAAGTACCCCTTACCCACACGTCACCCTCACCCACACGTCACCCTCACCCACACGTCACCCTCACCCACACGTCACCCTCACCCACACGTCACCCTCTACCCACACGTCCCCCTCACCCACACGTCACCCTCACCCACACGTCACCCTCACCCACACGTCACCCTCACCCACACGTCACCCTCACCCACACGTCACCCTCACCCTGCGTGCTGGTCTCCCCTGTCTGTGATAAATCAATACACTACCACTCGGGGTGAGGGAGAGGGACGAGGTGTCAGGGAGAGTGAGTAGGGTAAGGGAGGGAAGGAGAGTGGGTAGGGTGAGGGAGGGAGGGAGAGTGAGTAGGGTGAGGGAGGGAGGGAGAGTGAGTAGGGTAAGGGGGGGAGGGAGAGTGAGTAGGGTAAGGGAGGGAGGGAGAGTGAGTAGGGTAAGGGGGGGAGGGAGAGTGAGTAGGGTAAGGGAGGGAGGGAGGGAGAGTAGGGTAAGGGAAGGAGGGAGAGTGGGTAGGGTGAGGGAGGGAGGGAGAGTGAGTAGGGTAAGGGAGGGAGAGAGAGTGGGTAGGGTGAGGGAGGGAGGGAGGGAGTGTGGGTCTATGGTAGATGTGAGAGTCAGGGAGAGAGGGAGGGAGATGAAAGGGTAGTGAAGGGAGAGAGAGAGGGAATAGGGAAGGATAAATTAAGGGAGAAAGAAGAAGGGAAGGAGAGAAGTGAAAGAGTGAGAGGCGTGGGAGTGAGAGGGAATGAGAGGAAGGGAGTGGGCACCTCTGACGGATATGCTACCCTTCCTCTTACCATGAAGGATAGGGTGAGAGGAAGAGAAGATAAGGGTGAGAGGGGAAGGAGAGTGAAGGGAGAGTGGGTAAAAAAATGAGAGAGTTTGGGTGTGGGGGGAGGGGAGAGGGTGGGGGGGAGAGGGTGGGGGGGGAGAGGGTGGGAGGGAGAGGGGAGGGAGAGTAGGGCTATCCTATTTACCAGTGAGAGGGTGAGAGATTATTGAAGGGAGAGAGAGAGAGAGAGTGAGAGGTGTTGTTTATTCAAAGGATGGAAATGAAAGGGTAGGGGGTAAGGGGAGGTTAGGGGGGTGTTATTAAGAGGTAGGGGTGAAGGGTGGGAGTCGTATTGTATTGAAGCTTCCCCCTACCTTATCCTCCTCTCCTCCTACCCCCTTCTTCCTCCCCCTTCCCCCTCCCCCTCCCCCTCCCCCTTTCCTACCCTCTCTAGCATCTGTTTTTTTGTAGAGACGGAACGGGTGAAGGAAGATTAGAGTTAGAGGAAGGAAGATTAGAGCTAGAGGAAGGAAGATTAGAGCTAGAGGAAGGAAGATTAGAGTTAGAGGAAGGAAGATTAGAGCTAGAGGAAGGAAGATTAGAGCTAGAGGAAGGAAGATTAGAGCTAGAGGAAGGAAGATTAGAGTTAGAGGAAGGAAGATTAGAGCTAGAGGAAGGAAGATTAGAGCTAGAGGAAGGAAGATTAGAGCTAGAGGAAGGAAGATTAGAGCTAGATGAAGGAAGATTAGAGCTAGAGGAAGGAAGATTAGAGTTAGAGGAAGGAAGATTAGAGTTAGATGAAGGAAGATTAGAGCTAGAGGAAGGAAGATTAGAGCTAGAGGAAGGAAGATTAGAGCTAGATGAAGGAAGATTAGAGCTAGAGGAAGGAAGATTAGAGCTAGAGGAAGGAAGATTAGAGCTAGAGGAAGGAAGATTAGAGCTAGAGGAAGGAAGATTAGAGTTAGAGGAAGGAAGATTAGAGCTAGATGAAGGAAGATTAGAGCTAGATGAAGGAAGATTAGAGTTAGAGGAAGGAAGATTAGAGGTAGAGGAAGGAAGATTAGAGTTAGAGGAAGGAAGATTAGAGCTAGATGAAGGAAGATTAGAGCTAGAGGAAGGAAGATTAGAGCTAGAGGAAGGAAGATTAGAGTTAGAGGAAGGAAGATTAGAGTTAGATGAAGGAAGATTAGAGCTAGAGGAAGGAAGATTAGAGTTAGAGGAAGGAAGATTAGAGCTAGAGGAAGGAAGATTAGAGCTAGAGGAAGGAAGATTAGAGCTAGAGGAAGGAAGATTAGAGTTAGATGAAGGAAGATTAGAGCTAGAGGAAGGAAGATTAGAGTTAGAGGAAGGAAGATTAGAGCTAGAGGAAGGAAGATTAGAGCTAGAGGAAGGAAGATTAGAGCTAGAGGAAGGAAGATTAGAGTTAGAGGAAGGAAGATTAGAGCTAGAGGAAGGAAGATTAGAGCTAGAGGAAGGAAGATTAGAGTTAGATGAAGGAAGATTAGAGCTAGAGGAAGGAAGATTAGAGTTAGAGGAAGGAAGATTAGAGCTAGAGGAAGGAAGATTAGAGCTAGAGGAAGGAAGATTAGAGCTAGAGGAAGGAAGATTTAGTTCGGAAATTGAAGATATATAAGAGAAGGCGGACTGACAACCTTGCTAAGCTAATAGTGTGTCAGGGTTGTGTCATGTGTTAGTACCCCAAACTCCTTCCCACCCCCTTAAACCCTCCTACCACCCCCTTAAACCCTCCTAGAACCCCCTTAAACCCTCCTAGAACCCCCTTAAACCCTCCTACCACCCCTTAAACCCTCCTAGAACCCCCTTAAACCCTTCTACCACCCCTTAAACCCTTCTACCACCCCTTAAACCCTCCTACCACCCCTTAAACCCTCCTACCACCCCCTTAAACCCTCCTACCACCCCTTAAACCCTCCTATTATCCCTTAAACCCTCCTACCATCCCTTAAGCCCTCCTAGAACCCCCTTAAACCCTCCTATCATCCCTTAAACCCTCCTACCACCCCTTAAACCCTCCTATCATCCCTTAAACCCTCCTACCATCCCTTAAGCCCTCCTAGAACCCCCTTAAACCCTCCTACAACCCCTTAAACCCTCCTACCACCCCCTTAAACCCTCCTACCACCCCTTAAGCCCTCCTAGAACCCCCTTAAACCCTTCTACCACCCCTTAAACCCTCCTACCACCCCCTAAAGCCCTCCTACAACCCCCTTAAACCCTCCTACCACCCCCTTAAACCATCCTATAACCCTCCAACCTCACATTTCCATCCTCTTACCCCCACCTACTACCCCCTATCACCTCCTGCCCCCCACCTAACCCCCCCCCTCTCACGCCTCACTCTGTTCACTCAGGGGTTCTATAAGGAAGGGTTCTTGGTCCCTCGTTAACTTGTACAAGAGTTTATTCCTCATCATATTGCTTCATTTGTTGGTGATAACGGGGTTCTTGGTGGACTACCCTACCCTACCCTACCCTACCCTACCCTACCCTCCCCTACCCTACCATAACCTACCCTACCCTACCCTACCCTACCCTTCCCTACCCTACCCTACCCTAACCTACCCTACCCTACCCTACCCTACCCTACCCTACCCTACCCTACCCTACCATAACCTACCCTACCCTACCCTACCCTACCCTACCCTAACCTACCCTAACCCTACCCTACCCTAACCTACCCTACCCTAACCTACCCTACCCTACCCTACCCTAACCTACCCTACCCTAACCTACCCTACCCTAACCTACCCTACCGTACCCTACCCTACCCTACCCTACCTCCTCAAGACTCCTCCAACCACTCACCAACCCCTCCTACCTAACCTAACCTCCTCCCTCTATCTCTCTCTACCCCTCTCTACCCCTCTCCAGCCCTCTCCACACCCTCCACAAGCTTCAGTAACACGTGTTTATCAGCGACCTGCTTCACTTGGTCACAATAACTGCGTGTGTACTGGACCATCTGGAACCTCCGGGTGGAAGAGCTAGTGGAGTGAACCCAGGTGGAGCTGAACCACCGTCTGGAGCATATTAATACTGGAGGGAGGAATGGAGAGAGAGAGAGAGAGAATGAGGGGGGGTTGAGGGAGAGAGAGGGGGGGAATGAGGGTGAGAAATGGAGAGAGAGAGGGAGAGGAAGGGAAATATGAAGAGGGAGGGAGGGAGAGGGAGAGAGAGAGAGAGAGAGAAGGAGAGAGAGAGAGTGAGGGACAAATCGGTCTATTTGAGAGGGCGTAGGAGTGGTCCATTGAGATCCTTCAGTGAGTGTTATCTCAAGGACCTGCTGGTGAAGAGGTGTCCAATATATTGCTGAAGACACTGTGATAATATGGTAGGTGAGAGGGATTATGTGTCCGGCAGTGAGAGGGATTGTGTCCGGTCGTGAGAGGGATTGTGTCCGGTAGTGAGAGGGATTGTGTCCGGTAGTGAGAGGGATTGTGTGTTCGGTAGTGAGAGGGATTGTGTCCGGTAGTGAGAGGGATTATGTGTCCGGTAGAGGAGAGGGATTATGTGTCCGGTAGTGAGAGGGATTATATGTCCGGTAGTAAGAGGGATTATGTGTCCAATACCTAACCTAACCTAACCTAACTTAACCTAACCTAACCTAACCTAATCTCCTCCTCGAACAGACGTTACTGATGTCATCCTCAACTTCCTCCTTGAAGTGCTACTCGGGCCGTCTTTGCATGCGTTCCCCCCTCCCTCCCCCTCCCCTCCCCTCCCCCCCCCTTTCCCCCCCCCCCCCCCCACGAGACCTCTTGAACCTTGGAAGGCACTGGAGCTGGAGAGGACACACACACACACACACACACACTCAAGATATCAGTACATACTAGTGAATATATTTCATTATTATCTACCAATGTTTTGCCTCGTACAGTTGAGACTGGTAATTTAACTGTCAAGTGCTACTCGACAGTTTAGTGGGTACTCGACAGGGGGATTCAGTCGACAGTTAGTTGATAGGCGACTGTGGAGTGATATTTGATAATAGACTGGTATATGAGAGTCAGTTTAATACTCGACAGACACTAACACTCGAGAATAAGCTAACACTCGAGAATAAGCTAACACTCAAGAAACAGCTGACACTCAAGAAACAGCTAACACTCAAGAAACAGCTAACCCTCAAGAAACAGCTGCCACTCAAGAAACATCTAACACTCGAAAATAAGCTAACACACAAGAAACAGCTAACCCTCAAGAAACAGCTAACACTCAAGAAACAGCTAACACTCAAGAAATAGCTAACACTCAAGAAACATCTAACACTCAATAAACAGCTGACACTCAAGAAACAGCTGACACTCAAGAAACAGCTAACACTCAAGAAATAGCTGACACTCAAGAAACAGCTAACACTCGAGACACAACTCTAAACACTCGACAAGAACTTAACCCACATGAGCATTATCCTTAACGTGACATTTTGGTGGGTTCATATGTTAGCAAAATGTCAGGAGCTCACCTTCAGGAGACCACCATCAGGAGCCCACTTTCAGGAGCCCACCTTCAGGAGCTCACCTTCAAGAGCCCACCTTCAGGAGCCCACCTTCAGGAGCCCACCTTCAGGAGCCCACCTTCAGGAGCCCACCTTCAAGAGCCCACCTTCAGGAGCCCGCCTTCAAGAGCCCATCTTCAGGAGCCCACCTTTAGGAGCCCACCTTCAGCTTACCTTCAGGAGCCCACCTTCAGGAGCCCACATTTAGGAGCCCACCTTCAGGAGCCCACCTTCAGGAGCCCACCTTCAGACAGGTCCTGAGGTGGCCTTGAGAGGGAAAAGAGGTGGTGGAGTGGGAAAGGAATGAGGGATGGATGGGAGAGGGTAAAGAAGGAAGGGGGATGGGAGAGGGGTGGTGGAGTGGGAGAGAGATGAGGGGGAGGGAGGGAGAGATGTAAGATGGGGGAGTGTGAGGGGGAGGAGAGGGAAGAGAGATGGATAAGGGGGAGGAGAGGGAGGAAAGATGGATGAGGGAGGGAGGAAGGGGGAGGAGCGGGAAGAAAGATGGAGGCGTGAGAAAGGGAGGTAAAGAGAGGGGTAGGAGGGAAGAGGTGAAGAGAGAGGGAAAGAGAGAGGGTGTGGGAAGGAGAGAGAGAGAGAGATAGAGGAATTAATAACCAATATAAATAACAAGAGAAGCGACGATAATACAAACACACAAACAATAATGCATAACAAACAGAACAAACAGGAAGACAAGTGGCTAATGGTGTGGTTGTGGTTGTGGTTGTGGTTGTTGTGGTTGTTGTTGTGGTTGTGGTTGTTGTTGTTGTTGTTGTGGTTGTGGTTGTTGTTGTTGTTGTGGTTGTGGTTGTTGTTGTTGTTGTTGTTGTTGTTGTGGTTGTGGTTGTTGTTGTTGTGGTTGTGGTTGTGTTGTGGTTGTTGTGGTTGTGGTTGTTGTTGTTGTTGTTGTTGTTGTTGTTCTCCCCAGTCAACAACAACAACAGTGAGCCTGGGAGAAAAGGGGAGGGGGGAGGGGGGGGGGATGATGAGAGGGAGGGAGAGAGGTGGGATGGTGGATGGGTGGGAAGGAGAGGAAGGAAGGGGGAAGGAAGGAAGCAAGGCAGGGAAGAGGTATTGGAGGAAGAGAGATAGAGAGAGAGAAGGAAGGAAGGAAGGAAGGAGGGAAGGAAGGAAGCAAGGAAGGGGGAAGGAAGGAAGGAGGGAAGGAAATGCTGTATGAAGGTGTTTACACAGACAACAGCAGCCTCACACACACACACACACACACACACATACACAATTCACGTTACATTTCACCTGGAACCCAAACAAGTGAACAACACCAAACACAACTCCTTCAAACTCCCCCTCTCCTTCCCCCCTCCATCCCTCTCTCCTATCTCTAGCCTCCACTCCACCCCTCTCCCTCACCCCTCGATCCCTCTCTTCCCCCTCCAGCCCTCCACTCCACCCTTCTCCCTCACCCCTCCATCCCTCTACCCCTCTCCTACCACTCCACCCCTCTCCCCCCATCCCTCTCCCCAGCCACTCCAGTAGACGCTTTCAGGAGCAACTTGGTGAGGCTTCTCCAGCGGCGTTCTAATAGTGTGTGGCGTTTATGATGGCGCTGGAATGGGAACGGCGCCTGTTGGTAGAAGTTAAGAGGATAATGGAACGGCGGCGGCGTCTGTTAGTTGTTTGGTTGGCTGGTTGACGTTCTTTGGGTGGTTACTTGTACGTGGGGGGGGCTCTGAACGGCGTCTGTTGGTTGTTTGGTTGGCTGGTTGACGTTCTTTGGGTGGTGACTTGTACGTGGGGGACTCTGAACGGCGTCTGTTGGTTGTTTGGTTGGCTGGTTGACGTTCTTTGGGTGGTTACTTGTACGTGAGGGACTCTGAACGGCGTCTGTTGGTGATCTAGTGACGTTCTGATGGAAATTCATATGATAAAGGATTGATTCTTTTAACCATACGTTCTTATGGGAGTTATTGCAGTACCGGAACAGCGCTGTTAAGTAACGTTCTGTGGCTGTTAGGGGAATTCTGGAACGGCGTCTCTTAACATACGTTCTTGTGGATATTACAAAAGTGCTCGAACGCACAACTCATAACTGACGTTCTTTTATAAATTAGACCAGCAGAAGAATGGCTCTTATAAAGAATGTATTAAAGACTAAAACACTAAAGATTAGGATTAACTGAACGACTGAACGTTTCCCGAGTGCTTTATATACCATAGGATCTGAACTCCCAGGCGTTCTTTTATGATTTACAAATAACGTTCAGGCGGTTTCTAAACATTACCCACTTACCTGAGCACATAATTGCGGACTTAGCATTTACCTGGGTGAGGCGGTGAGCTCTTAATTATTAAACCACCATTGTGATCAACACGCTAACGATACCTGTTCAACTTGTTGTTTTTTTGTTTCAAGGTTCAGACTTAAATTATGAATGGTGTTAAGTGAAGGTGTCTAGTTAAGGTAGAGTCTCGGTTATGTTAGGTTAGTTTAGGTTAATTTTGTCTCCTAACTGGTGTTTTAAGTGAAGGTGTCTAGTTAAGGTAGAGTCTCGGTTAGGTTAGGTTAGTTTAGGTTAATTTTGTTTCCTAACTGGTGTGTTAAGTGAAGGTGTCTAGTTAAGGTAGAGTCTCGGTTAGGTTAGGTTAGTTTAGGTTAATTTTGTTTCCTAACTGGTGTGTTAAGTGAAGGTGTCTAGTTAAGGTAGAGTCTCAGTGTTAATTTTGTCTCCTAACTGGTGTGTTAAGTGAAGGTATCTAGTTAAGGTAGAGTCTCAGTGTTAATTTTGTCTCCTAACTGGTGTGTTAAGTGAAGGTATCTAGTTAAGGTAGAGTCTCGGTTAAGTTAGTTTAGGTTAATTTTGTCTCCTAACTGGTGTATTAAGTGAAGGTATCTAGTTAAGGTAGTCTCAGTGTTAATTTTGTCTCCTAATTGGTGTGTTAAGTGAAGGTATCTAGTTAAGGTAGAGTCTCAGTGTTTTTTTAGTTTAGTTTAACAAATTTATTGGCAGAGCTTGTAGTACAGTTTGCCTATTCTGAGTAATTCAGTCAGGTCTTGACACTGAGGGTGGTATCACTTCTCACTGCCACGCAGGACAGAGGTTCATACACAAAGAAATACATCATATTCATTAACAACTATAAATGTATAGAGGTCAGATTCATATTGGCATTTTTATTATTATTATTATTATTATCATTATTATTATTATTATCATTATTATTATTATTATTATTATTAGTATTAGTATTATTATTACTATTATTTTTATTATTATTATTACTCCTACTTTTAACGTCATTTCATCCAACACAGTCCCGCCATTAATGACTCGCCTGACAGGTATTTTCAGGTGAGGGGAAAATAATCTCTCTGTGACTTAACTCACCTAATGCCTTAGACTTGTTCACCTCTCTCTCTCTCTCTCTCTCTCTCTCTCTCTCTCTCTCTCTCTAAATCGTTAACTCTCTCTCTCTTTGTATCGTTATCTCTCTCTCTCTCTCTCTCTCTCTCTCTCTCTCTCTCTCTCTAGTCATTCAGGTATGTTTAGTATTTTGTGCAGGTAAATAATAACTCACCTGGATTACCTTTTGATATTAATGAAAAAATGGATAAAATTGTAAATGTAAAATGGATGTTGGAAAAAAATGAAATATATAAAATGTAAAAATGTAAGAAAAATGTAAAAAAAAAATTAAAAAATGTAAAAGATCTAAAAAAAAAGTGTAAAAATGTGTGGGTGGTGTTGGTGGGCGGGGGGATGAGGACATTATTTATAAGAGACAGAGAAGGTTATACTTGATGCTGTGATTGGTGAGTTTTGTGTGACGTCAAGCCATCTGATATGTAAACAATGATCCACGCTCGTTCATTCCGGCACCCAGACGTACAGGAACCTAACCTAACCTAACCAAGCCTTACTTAACGTAGCCTTGCCTGACTTAACCTAACCTAACCAAGCTTAACTTAACGTAGCCTTGCCTGACTTAACCTAACCTAACCTAAACCTAACCTAACCTAACCTAACCTACACGACCTTTAAGTAGATATTTACCAGAAAGTGTCTAGGGTACTCTCTCTCTCTCTCTCTCTCTCTCTCTCTCTCTCTCTCTCTCTCTCTCTCTCTCACCCAAAATAGCTAGGCCGATGTAATATTCTGAAATCCTTTGTAAAATGTTGAAAAATATTGCAAGTTCTGCTGTACTGTAAATCCTCTTTGTGTTTATATATATGAAATCGGGAACGTCATAGTCAACTGACCGATTAATACACCGAACGACCGAACAACAGTCCCGAATCCCGACCGACCTCTCCTCCCAATGGGTAGTACCGACCAAAGCCGATGAACCCTGCTGACAAAACTGTGTGTGTGTGTGTGTGTGTGTGTGTGTGTTTTTCTTCACCAGTGTTAAATGAACTAACAATATTTTCTGTGTCACAAAACCAGGAAGAAATTATCCATCTAACAGAGACAGATAGACAGAGACACAGACAGACAGACAGAGAGAGACACAGACAGACAGACAGACAGACAGACAGACAAAGACAAAGACAGACAGACAGAGAGACAGAAACACACACAGACAGACAGACAGAGTTCAGGAATCAATTTGAACGGCCAAGTTTTCAATCACTGTAGCTATGATTTGAAATACTTGTGTGTCTCTCCCATAATACACAGAGGAAAGGCGGGAAATACTGACACATACAACACGTAGTCAGCAGTCTCAGTGTAAACAAAGTGTGTATGCCTTCAATGTGTATACCTGTACCTTTCTATACACTTGTTCTACGGTATACAGGTTCTACGGTATACAGGTCCTACGGTATACAGGTCCTACGGTATACAGGTCCTACGGGAAACAGGTCCTACAGTATACAGGTTCTATACTACAAAGGTCCTACAGTATACAGGTCCTACACAACTAACAAGACAGTATTGAGGGAAGGAAGCGAGCTGTGTGTGTGTGTCTGTGTGTGTGTGTGTGTCTGTCTGTGTGTGTGTGTGTGTGTGTGTCTGTCTGTGTGTGTGTGTGTGTGTGCAAGAGTGTCCAACACCCATTAACTTTGTCCCATAAAGTGTAGCGGAGTGTACTGTACTCTCTCTCTCTCTCTCTCTCTCTCTAAGTGTGAAAGTGTACTAGACTATGATATGCAATCTTCTAAGTTGTGTGTGTGTGTGTGTGTGTGTGTGTGTGTGTGTGTGTGTGTGTGTGTGTGTGTGATGGTAGTGGTAACGCGCGTCATTAGACAATAACAAATGGAGTGAACAGCAGAGATATTATCACATGAAGTTCAAGCTTGTGTGTGTGTGTGTGTGTGTGTGTCCTCCATGTTTAGTCTCCATCTCAACGTCCTTCTATTTTTTTATTATTTTTTTTTTACCATCTTGATAAAATTTCTCTTCCTTGGCGCTTGATTCCCTTCTTCTTGCTCTTGAATATTTTAATGTCTTGGTAAAATTTCTGTTCCGTCAAACTTCCACTTTTTCCCCTTCCTTCTCTTCCCTCCCCTTCACCTCACCCTCTCTCTCCCTTTCCCTTCCCCTCATCCTCTCTCCCCTTCCCTCTCACCTCCCCCCTCCTTCCTTCACCTCACCCTATCTCTCCCCTCCACTCTCCCTCCTCCCCCACCCCCTCTCCCTCACCCCCCCACCCCCTCTCCCTCACCCCCCACCCCCTCTCCCTACTCCCTACGCCAGCTTATTAATGAAAATTATTCCTTTACCTGTTTCCATTAATTAAATTCACCTGGATGAAAATGTGATTACCTGAGAAGTACTTAGTGAAGGAGCTGTTACCTGTAATGGGATATTTAATTACGTCTTTTGAGAATAGGGATTAAGAAATTGGTCTTTGGGTGTTGGTGTTTGTTTGTCTCAGTGATGAAAGTTGGGGTTTGTTATAATTTGGGTATTATTGTTATTATTATTGTTATTGTTATTATTATTATTATTATTGTTGTTATTATTGTTATTATTATTATTATTATTATTATTATTATTATTATTGTTATTATTATTGTTATTATTATTATTAAGTTCTTAACCCACCGCACTCAAGTCCTTAACCAACCGTACTCAATTTTAACCCACCGTACTCAAGTTTAACCCACCGTACTGAAGTTTAACCCACCGTACTCAATTTTAACCCACCGTACTCAAGTCCTTAACCAACCGTACTCAAGTTTAACCCACCGTACTGATGTTTAACCCACCGTACTCAAGTTTAACCCACCGTACTGATGTTTAACCCACCGTACTCAAGTTTAACCCACCGTACTGAAGTTTAACCCACCGTACTCAAGTTTAACCCACCGTACTCAAGTTTAACCCACCGTACTGATGTTTAACCCACCGTACTCAAGTTTAACCTACCGTACTGATGTTTAACCCACCGTACTCAAGTTTAACCCACCGTACTGAAGTTTAACCCACCGTACTCAAGTTTAACCCACCGTACTCAAGTTTAACCCACCGTACTCACGTTTAACCCACCGTACTCAAGTTTAACCCAACGTACTGAAGGGGGTTAAGAAAATGTGGGATAAGTGTTATGACTTTAGTTAGAGGACAGAGTATGACACTGTCTTCCCCCCAGAGAGAGGAAGCCACTCTTACTTACTCCTTCCTGTTGCTCATTATCGTCCTTAGTGACCTCCTGACTCTCACCTCTCATAACCCGGAAGAGGAAGAGAGAGGAGGATGGAGAGGAAGAGGAGGATGGAGAGGAGGAGGAGGATGGAGAGGAGGAGGGGGTAGAGAGGAGGAGGAGGATGGAGAGGAGGAGGGGTGTGGAGAGGAGGAGGGGGGTGGAGAGGAGGAGGAGGATGGAGAGGAGGAGGAGGATGGAGAGGAGGAGGAGGATGGAGAGGAGGGGGGTGCAGAGGAGGAGGAGGATGGAGAGGAGAGGAGGAAATGGGGAATGCAGGAGGAGGGAGAGGAAAGGGTGATTGAGGAGGAGGAAGAAGAGGGAGGAAAGAGGAGGAAAGGATGATTGAGGAGGAGGAAAAAGAAGATAATGGAGAAGCATAAGAAGATGAGGGAGATGATAAACAAGGAGGAGGAAGAGGAGGAGAGAAGAGAGAAGTCGGACCAAAGCGGATAATGTCAGAGATGCTGTGTTGGTCCTTAGAGAGATTGTGGCTACACCGCCGTAACAAGAGAGACAGTAAGAGAGACAGTGAGAGAGACAGACAGTGTGAGAGAGAGATAGAGAGACAGACAGTGTGAGAGAGAGATAGAGAGACAGACAGACACTGAGAGGCTGAAGAGGTGTAACT
>CAUDMG010002646.1:10000-20000 GCA_958450375.1 Homarus gammarus | reverse complement strand
TCTCTGCTTGCACCTTCATTTTATATGCTTGAGAGCTAAGTTTGTTTTGGGAGGGCGCAGCTTAAAGGATGTGGGACATGCTCTTGCTTGTGCTTGAAGGATTAACTCTGCTTGTGGCTGAAAGATGCTGTTGGCTTTACCGTGTAGGATACTCTTGTTTGTGCTTGCAGGATTAACTTTGCTTGCTGATGGAGGATGATCTGTGAGGGATTCGCGTGGGTGACTCCTTCGCCTGTAGTGGAGAAGAGTTTCGTGTTCTCTGTGCTTGCTGTGTGAAATATGTCAGTGCTTGGAATGCCTCTGTCTGAACATCATTCTGAAAGTACTTGGAGAATTATGTTGTCTGTGCTTGAAGTTGTTTTGTCTGTGCTTGAAGTTGTTTTGTTTGTGCTTGAAGTTGTTTTGTCTGTGCTTGAAGATGTTTTGTCTGTGCTTGAAGTTGTTTTGTCTGTGCTTGAAGTTGTTTTGTCTGTGCTTGAAGTTGTTTTGTTTGTGCTTGAAGTTGTTTTGTCTGTGCTTGAGGTTATTTTGTCTGTGCTTGAGGTTATTTTGTCTGTGCTTGAAGTTGTTTTGTCTGTGCTTGAAGTTGTTTTGTCTGTGCTTGAAGTTATTTTGTCTGTGCTTGAAGTTGTTTTGTCTGTGCTTGAAGTTGTTTTGTCTGTGCTTGAAGTTGTTTTGTCTGTGCTTGAAGTTGTTTTGTTTGTGCTTGAAGCTGTTTTGTTTGTGCTTAAGTAATTTTTTAAAGCATATATCCTTCACTAAAATACCTTGGAAGAATTAAATATTTTTCCACACCTTAAATACTTTGTAATATTTTCTAACCATTTAATCACCCCTAAAATAAATCGTATCATAATAAGAATTTTTTCACTATTAGAATTTCTTGAATTTTTAACTATTTTTCATTAATAAAATTTACTTTAACATTTTGTACGAATATTTATCAGTATTTAACCTAACTTAACCTTAAAAATAATACTTAAAAAATATTAATAAAAAAAATCAACTCCCTTAAAATATTGACCAAAAGTAGAATAATTTTAAGAACCCATTTTCTACCTTCGTTAATTATGCATGAAAGTATAATGAGGTGATAATGACTTTTTTTTATATAAGGCCTGTATGATATTAGTACTTAATTTGACTAATTTTGTGTGATAGGATTTTGAGGAGTTGGTTGGTTGTTGGTTAGGTTAGGTTAGGGTATAATGAGAGATTGCGTGTTATATTCTGGAGTACATCCGAGTTTGTTGATGGTATAGGCTATAGGGTTATAATTTATGAAGTATAACGAGATATATTGGGAGGAGCTGTGCAGGATTGCTATATTCTAACCTTACCTTACCTTACCTTACCTTACCTTACCTTACCTTACCTTACCTTACCTTACCTTTACCTTACCTTACCTTAGACTTACCTTACCTTACCTTACCTTACCTTACCTTACCTAACCTTACCTTACCTTACCTTACCTTACCTTACCTTACCTAACCTTACCTTACCTCACCTCACCTTACCTTACCTTACCTCACCTTACCTTACCTTACCTTACCTTACCTAAGTACACTAGAATTGTGTCATTTCTTAAGAGGGTGAATGATATGGTATGTTGATTATGTTTTTTGTCCATAAATGTCCAGGTATTGTCCATAAATGTCCAGGTATTGTCCATAAATGTCCAGGTATTGTCCATAAATGTCCAGGGAATATTGTCCATAAACGTCCAGGTATTGTCCATAAATGTCCAGGTATTGTCCATAAATGTCCAGGGAATATTGTCCATAAATGTCCAGGGAATATTGTCCATAAACGTCCAGGTATTGTCCATAAATGTCCAGGTATTGTCCATAAATGTCCAGGGAATATTGTCCATAAATGTCCAGGGAATATTGTCCATAAATGTCCAGGGAATATTGTCCATAAATGTCCAGGTATTGTCCATAAATGTCCAGGGAATATTGTCCATAAATGTCCAGGTATTGTCCATAAATGTCCAGGTATTGTCCATAAATGTCCAGGGAATATTGTCCATAAATGTCCAGGGAATTTTGTCCATATCTGTTACCTAAAAAATTTTCCAGAGTATTTCATTCACAACTGTACACAAAAAAATGGGAGTTTAGACCTGAAAAAATCGTGTCTGTGTTGTTGTTGTGTGTGTGTGTGTGTGTGTGTGTGTGTGAGAGAGACAGACAGACAGACAGACAGACACAGATATAGAGAGAAGAATTTATATTATTTTGATATATATAATTATACATACACACATACATCTATACATATATATATACAACCATACATACGAGTAACTACAGAGCGACACTTGACCAGTTAAATAAGTGTAAGTCTGAATATGTTAATGTGCACTTGAACATGTTAGGTCAGCCTCCACCAATTACAATTAATGATATACAAATATGCTCATCCATTTAGCATAATATTACCGAGCCTTTGTAATTTCTCTTCTATTAAATGTACAGGGGTGTCCAGAATGTCCTATTGCTTTTAACGGGGTATTTTGGGACACCCTGTATAGAATATTGTGTTGAGTGGGGTATTTTGGGACACCCTGTATAGAATATTGTGTTGGGTGGGATATTTTGGGACACCCTGTATAGAATATTGTGGGTGGGGCACTGTTGAATATTGTGTTGAGTGGGGTATTTTGGGACACCCTGTATAGAATATTGTGTTGAGTGGGGTATTTTGGGACACCCTGTATAGAATATTGTGTTGAGTGGGGTATTTTGGGACACCCTGTATAGAATATTGTGTTGAGTGGTGGGATATTTTGGGACACCCTGTATAGAATATTGTGTTGAGTGGGGTATTTTGGGACACCCTGTATAGAATATTGTGTTGAGTGGGGTATTTTGGGACACCCTGTATAGAATATTGTGTTGAGTGGGATATTTTGGGACACCCTGTATAGAATATTGTGTTGAGTGGGGTATTTTGGGACACCCTGTATAGAATATTGTGTTGAGTGGGGTATTTTGGGACACCCTGTATAGAATATTGTGTTGAGGGTATTTTGGGACACCCTGTATAGAATATTGTGTTGGGTGGGGTATTTTGGGACACCCTGTATAGAATATTGTGTTGAGTGGGCTATTTTGGGACACCCTGTATAGAATATCGCGTGGAGTGAGACATTTTCCCACACCCTGTATATATATATATGTATGTACTCTGGGAACAAATGGCAATGAATACGCTCAAAAGGGATTTCATCGAACATAACGGATTTTAACGGTTTTAACGGATTTTAACGAACTTAACGGATTTTAACGAACTTAACGGATTTTAACGAACTTAACGGATTTTTCAATATTATGTTTTATCCTATCAGGCCCAACTTTTGTTACTGGTAGTGATTTGATTCCCCACGTGAATATATAATGCTTTTACGGTATTATCTCCTCCCGGGTGAGTATGATGAATATAATGGCTCTCTGTTTTAGTGATTGATAAAATATACAAATAAGACTGGTGTTAATTTTGAGTATTTTGTTTTGTAGTTTAGTTAATTAAGACATTTTTATTGGTTTTAACTTTTTATTTGGTTTTATAATGTCAATCACGAGTTTATAATGAAGTGCATAGCAAATACACACATACAGACAGACATACACACAGACACACATGCACCTACATACAAACACACAAACAGACACACACAAACAAATAAACAAACAAACAAACCCATAGATAAACACAAACAAACACAAATTAATATATAAAAAAAATATTCCCACTAGATATATACAGTGGCGTCAACAAGGTGAGTCTCTCGTGTACAGTGTCAGTGTGTGTGTGTTTGTGTGTATGTATGTATGTATGTATGTATGTTTCCTTTTGTATGTATTTATGCATGTGTCTGTCTGTCTGTACGTGTGTGTGTGTGTGTGTGTGTTTGTCTGTCTGTCTGTACGTGTGTGTGTGTGTGTGTGTTTGTCTGTCTGTATGTATGTATATATGTATGTGTCTGTCTGTCTGTACGTGTGTGTGTGTGTGTCTTGATTTCCTGCTACATTATATTACAAGAGAAAAGACTTTAAACATTAAAAATAAGATAGACAGACAGACAGACAGACAGACAGACAGATATAGAATTATACAAATCTCAAACTATACACACAAATACACACAAACATACACAATATCAATACACATTAACAAAAGTTTCTCTGTCTAGTTATGAAAGACAAAAACAAAATACTCAACCGAGATCTGAGGACTGAGAAACACACGAGTGGGATTCGAACTTGTGAACTTGTAACCTCGAGTAAAGAGATTCCCCAACACAGCAGATGTTTCACTCTGGTTATGAGACAAGTTTAATAAGTTACAAGCCTGGTCTGATGACTTCTGGTGTGTGTGTGTGTGTGTGTGGGTGTGTGTGTGTGTGTGTGTGTGTGTGTGTGTGTGTGTGTGTTTGTGTGTAGGCTCTGTAAATGAGAAAACGTGTCTGTCTGTCTGTAGGCTAATAGTGGATCTGACGGAGGGGGTGAGGGGGGTGAGGGGGGTGAGAGGGAGGGGAGCAGGGGGTGAGGGGTAGATAAGGGAGGGGGGGACAGGGGTGATGGGGCAGGAGGGGGGGGGCTTTATTTCCTTAAAAACAGAGACGTTGTTTAGGTTTGGTTAGGTTAGGTTAGGATAAATTAAGATGTTTACTTACGTTCACCTTACGTTCACCTTACGTTCCCTCAGCACCACCTTACGTTCCCTCAGCACCACCTTACGTTCCCTCAGCCCCACCTTACGTTCCCTCAGCACCACCTTACGTTCCCTCAGCCCCACCTTACGTTCCCTCAGCACCACCTTACGTTCCCTCAGCCCCACCTTACGTTCCCTCAGCACCACCTTACGTTCCCTCAGCCCCACCTTACGTTCTCTCAGCACCACCTTACGTTCCCTCAGCCCCACTTTACGTTCCCTCAGCACCACCTTACGTTCCCTCAGCCCCACCTTACGTTCTCTCAGCACCACCTTACGTTCCCTCAGCACCACCTTACGTTCCCTCAGCCCCACCTTACGTTCTCTCAGCACCAGGCAAGAGAACATGATTGGATGTGGTCATTGAGGGCGTGAACTACCCTAGGCTTCACCTGAGCCTGTGTGGGGTTTCTTATGGTGGATAATGATGACTGTTTTTGTGGGTTTTCTCGTGTAAGGAGGTGAGTGGGGTGGTGAGTGGGGTGGTGAGTGGGGTGGTGGTGGTGTGAGGGAGGGTGTGGGTGTGGTGGTGGGGGTGAGTGGGGTGTGAGGGAGGGTGTGGGTGTGGTGGTGGGGGGTGAGTGAGGTGGGTGGGCTGAGTGGGGTGGTGAGTGGGGTGGTGGGGGTGAGTGGGGTGGTGGTGGGGTGAGTGGTGTTGAGTGGGGTGGTGA
Source organism: Homarus gammarus (assembly GCA_958450375.1). NCBI lineage: Eukaryota > Metazoa > Arthropoda > Malacostraca > Decapoda > Nephropidae > Homarus > Homarus gammarus. The sequence goes on along the minus strand of CAUDMG010002646.1, from coordinate 14,610 downwards.
GTGGGGTGGTGGTGGTGTGAGGGAATGAGTGATAGTGTTATAAAATAGTAAGAAAGTGAGATAAAAAAATGAGATAGAGTTGTAAGTGAGAGAGAATTGAAAGAGAGAGAAAATTGAGAAAGAAAAGTGAGAGAGTGAGAGAGAAAAGTGAGAGAGAGAGTTATGAGCATCTTCCCAAAATCTATCTCAACTAAAGAATTAACCTCAATTTAAACTTCAAGATCCTAAAACTTTTATATCAATATCTTAAACTTTATATCATAGACGGTGCTCTCTCTCTCTCTCTCTCTCTCTCTCTCTCTCTCTCTCTCTCTCTCTCTCTCTCTCTCTCTCTTTCTCCTTGGTTATCATGTTTTATCGTTTTTCTTCGTTTATTCCTCTCTATTTTCTCTATCTATCTATTTATTTATCTATCTAGTATCACACACACACACACACACACACACACACACACACACACACACACACCCACACACACCCACACACACACACACACGACCTCTGACCGACCCTGGGTAGCTGGGCGCCCCGTGAGATCAGATATTGCGTTATATTACCTTATAGCAGAGTTATATAGCTTTTTATAGCGTTATATAGCTGTTTAGTGAGTTAAATAGCTGTTTATAGCGTTATATAATACCAGGGGGATGAGGTGGGATATATAGTGAGATATAATATATGTTATAGTTGAGGTATAGAGGTGAGGAGCTGTTTATATTGTGTTATGGCATAGGAGGTAATGACAGAGGTTATAGAGTGGGTTTATAGACAGAAAAAAGACAGATAGACGGTAGATAAAGATATAGACAGTGAAAGACAGAAAGGTGGAGAGATTTGAAAGAGGCAGAGAAATGATAGGCAGATTGACAGACAGAGGCAGACAGTCAGATTATAGACAGAAAAACAGGTAGTATAACAGACAGACAGACAGACAGACGGAGAAGGAGCTCAGGTAGAAGGTGACATAATATGGAGCCACAGGTGAGAATCTTTACCTGAGATATTGATGTATAATTTACACCTCTCTCTCTCTCTCTCTCTCTCTCTCTCTCTCTCTCTCTCTCTCTCTCTCTCTCTCTCTCTCTCTCTCTCTCTCTCTCTCTCTCACACACACACACACCATTCCTCCCTCCCTACCCTCCCTCCCTCTCTCCTTCCCTCCCTCCCTCCCTCCCTCTTCCCTTCATTTTTCACACACCCTTTCCAAATCCCTCCCATACCCACCCACCATCTCCCTCTCTCCCTCTCTCCCTCCCTCCCTCCCTCCCTCCCTCCCTCCCTCCCTCTCTCCCTGTCTCCCTCCCTCTCTCCCTGACTGCAGAACCATCTTGTGGGAGCCATAAACCGCCTCTTGAGACCACATAACGAGATGGATGAACAAGACAATCTTCTATGGATCAGCTGGCGGTCTATCCCGGAAGTAACACCCCCCCCCCCCCCCATTACTTCATCCCTCACCTCACCCCTTCTACCCCTTCACCCATTTCCCCTTACTCCCATCTCCTACCCATCCCCATAACCCACTAGATCCCCCATTCATTGATGTATAGAGATATGGGTGTGTGTGTGTGTCTGTGTGTGTGAGAGATTGGGATGGTTGCACACACACACACACACACACACACACACACACACACACACACACACACACACATAAAGAAAGAAAGAGAAAGTGAGATATTGAGAGAAAGAAAGAAAGATATTGAGAGAGAGAGAGAGAGAGAGAGAGAAAGTGGTTGATATAACTAAAAAATTCACTTAAAAAAATAATATAAAATTTTCAACTTCTCAACAAATTTCTGGCTGGTTCCTGAGACTCTCGCCAAGGTCTCGTGTTGATCCTCTTGAAGATTTCCTCCTATCCCCTAGCCTCCTATCCTTCACCCCTAGCCTCCTACCCTTCACCCCTAGCCTCCTAACCTCTCACCCCCAGACTGCTAACCTCTCACCCCTAGACTCCTAACCTCTCACCCCCAGACTCCTAACCTCTCACCTCCAGACTCCTAACCTCTCACCCCCAGACTCCTAACCTCTCACCCCCAGACTCCTAACCTCTCACCCCCAGACTGCTAACCTCTCACCCCCAGACTGCTAATCTCTCACCCCCAGACTGCTAACCTCTCACCCCTAGCCTCCTAACCTCTCACCCCCAGACTCCTAACCTCTCACCCCCAGACTCCTAACCTCTCACCCCCAGACTCCTAACCTTTCACCCCCAGACTCCTAACCTTTCACCCCCAGACTCCTAACCTTTCACCCCCAGACTCCTAACCTCTCACCCCGACTCCTGACCTCTCACCCCCAGACTCCTAACCTCTCACCCCCAGACTCCTACCTTATCCACTCTACCTCTCACCCCAGACTCCTAACCTATCACCCCCAGACTGCTAACCTCTCACCCCTAGCCTCCTAACCTCTCACCCCCAAACTCCTAACCTATCACCTCCAGACTGCTAACCTCTCACCCTAGCTCCTAACCTCTCACCCCCAGACTCCTAGCCTCTCACCCCAGACTCCTAACCTCTCACCCCCAGACTCCTAACCTTTCACCCCCAGACTCCTAACCTTTCACCCCCAGACTCCTAACCTTTCACCCCCAGACTCCTAACCTCTCACCCCAGACTCCTAGCCTCTCATCCCAGACTCCTAACCTCTCACCCCCAGACTCCTAGCCTCTCATCCCAGACTCCTAACCTCTCACCCCCAGACTCCTAACCTATCACCCCCAGACTGCTAACCTCTCACCCCTAGCCTCCTAACCTCTCACCCCCAAACTCCTAACCTATCACCTCCAGACTGCTAACCTCTCACCCCTAGCCTCCTAACCTTTCACCCCCAGACTCCTAACCTCTCACCCTGCCAGCCTCCTAACCTCTCACCCCCAGACTCCTACCTTCTCACCCCCAGACTCCTAACCTTTCACCCCCCAGACTCCTAACCTCTCACCCCGAGACTCCTAACCTCTCACCCCCAGACTCCTAACCTTTCACCCCCCAGACTCCTAACCTCTCACCCCCAGACTCCTTAACCTCTCACCCCCAAACTCCTAATCTCTCACCCCCAGACTCCTAACCTCTCACCCCCATTCTCCTATCCTCTCACCCCCAGACTCCTAACCTTTCACGCCCACAGCCTCCTAACCTCTCACCCCCAGACTCCTACCTTCTCACCCCCAGACTCCTAACCTCTCACCCCCACACTCCTAACCTCTCACCCCCAGACTCCTAGCCTCTCACCCCAAGACTCCTAACCTCTCACCCCCAGCTTCCTAACCTCTCACCCCCAGACTCCTACCCTCTCACCCCCAAACTCCTAACCTCTCACCCCCAGACTCCTAACCTCTCACCCCCAGACTCCTAGCCTCTCACCCCCAGACTGCTCTAGCTTCCTCCAGCCTCCTCCCAGTCCCCACAGCCCCGCCCCACACTCCTCCTCTAGCTCCTCCAGCCCCCCAGCCCCTCCAGCCCCTCCAGCCCCCCCAGCCCCTCCAGCCCCCCCAGCCCCTCCAGCCCCCCCAGCCCCTCCAGCCCCCTCCAGCCCCCCCAGCCCCATCAGCCCCCTCTACCCCCCAGCCCCTCCAGCTCCCCCCAGCCCCTACAGCCCCCTCCAGCCCCTCCAGCCCCCCCAGCCCCCCCAGCCCCTCCACCCCCAGCCCCTCCAGCCCCCCCAGCCCCTCCAGCCCCCTCCAGCCCCCTCCAGCCCCTCCAGCCCCCTCTAGCCCCCTCCAGCCCCCTCCAGCCCCCTCTACCCCCAGCCCCTCCAGCCCCCTCCAGCACCCTCTAGCCCCTCCACAGCCCCTCTAGCCCCCTCCACGCCCCCCTTTCAAGCCCCTCTAAAACCCCCTAGCCCCTCCAGCGCCCCCACCAGCCCCCCCAGCCCCTCCGACCCCCTCCAGCCACCCTCGCAGCCCCTCCAGCCCCCTCTAGCCCCCTCCAGCCCCCTCCAGCCCCCTTCTACCCCCAGGCCCCTCCAGCCCCTCGCCCCTCCTAGCCCCTCCAGCCCCTCTAGCCCCCTCCAGCCCCCTCCAGCCCCCTTACCCCACCCCCCGCCCCTCCAGCCCCTCTAGCCCCTCCAGCCCCCTAGCCCCCTCCAGCCCCCTCCACCCCCTCTACCCCCAGCCCCTCCAGCCCCCTCCAGCCCCCTCCAGCCCTCCAGCCCCAGCCTCAGCCCCCCCAGCCCCCAGCCCCTCCGTCCCCCCAGCCCCTCCAGCCCCCCAGCCCCTCCAGCCCCCACAAGTGCCTGGTTAAGGACTCGCCAACTCTCCCCTCACATGGGGGGGGGGGAAAACTGACAACCAATCATATCTCTGCAAGTTTTTCATTTCCTCAAAGCCCTCAACTCCCCCCTCCCTCACCCCCCTCCCCCCCTCCTTCCCCCTACCTCCTCCCTCCCCCACCATCTCCCTCTCCTCCCTCCCCTCCTCTCTCCCTCTATCTTCTACCCCTCTTACCTCCTCCTATTTCCTTCTCCCCTCCTTCCCCCTCTTCCCCTACCATCCCGCCCCCTCTTCCCTCTCCTCCCCTTTTCCCCCACCATCTCCCCTCTCTCCTCCCTCTCCTCCCTCCCCTCCCTCCCCCACCATCCTCCCCACCTCCCCCACCCTTTCCCTC
>CAUDMG010002646.1:0-5000 GCA_958450375.1 Homarus gammarus | reverse complement strand
AATCAGAGATGTGCGACACATCCCTTGACACACTCCAGCACCTGAGATGGGCGACACATCCCTTGACACACTCCAGCACACTCTATCAGCCCCGCAGGTGTTAATTAAGGTGATAATTTCTCGGTAGATTGCCGGGGGGGGGGGGAAAGGTGTTTGTGTTTGTATGAAGCGGAGGTGTTTGGAGGGAGTGACTTGTGTGTGTGGGGGGGGGGGTGTGTGTTTGGGGAGGGAGTGTTGTTGTTTGTGTGGGGGTGTGTGTTTGTTTGTGTGAGGGGGATGTGTGTGTATGTGTGTGTGGATGGGTGGATAAAGTTAAGGCTTTTGTGTGTGTGTGTGTGTGTTTCTGGTTAGGAGTACAGTATGTATGTATGTATGTGTGAACTAAAACACAACCCAAAACACACCAAGTTAGTACTGTGTTGTATAATAGTTCCCTGTTGTGTTGTAGCCCGCCGACAAGACAACGTGTTTTACATTTAATGACTTTGTGAGCCAAGATATATAGAGATATTTTTGTATGTGTGTTATGATAGTGTGTGGGGGGTGTGTTTGTGTGGTGGGGGTGTGTTGGTGTGGGGGGTGTGTTTGTGGGGGGGGGTGTGTGTTTGTGTGTGGGGGGGTGTATGTGGGGGGTGTTAGAGAGGAGGGGGCGGTGGGGGGGAATGAGGAATAAAGGATAGAGACATATATAGAACAAGGGAAACAGACAGACAGACAGACAGACAGACAGACAGGTAACAGCTCTACCTCATGAACAGATAAGAGGCAAGGAACCATATTTCTAGCCTGAGAAGATGAACACACACACACACACACACACACACACACACACACAACACACACACACACCAGCTCAATAAAATGTCAATAATCCGAGGCAGGAGAACTTCTTTGGGTTGAAAAACGGTCTTTTGCATCTTGGGGAAATGACGGATGACCTGAGAGAGAGAGAGAGAGAGAGAGAGAGAGGATGTGTATACCAGTGTGTATGATGACGGTGTATGTGTGTGTGTGTTTGTTGTATGCCGGTGTATATATGAATGTAAGACTATATATGTATGGCTGTGTGTATAATGGTATATATGTGTGTGTGTGTATGACGTACATGTGTGAGTGTATGACGGTGTATGTGTGTGTGTGTGTTGTGTGTATGCCGGTGTATATATGAATGTAAGACTATATATGTATGGCTGTATGTATTAATGGTATATATGTGTGTGTGTGTATGACGTACATGTGTGAGTGTTATGACGGTGTACGTATAGGTGTGTATATCTCTGCACTATACATCAAGGCGTGGCACTAGACATATAAACCTCGTCTTTGGAAAAATACACAAATACACCACAAGCCACATACCACGCCTGCATACATTAGTGGTATAAGAGGGTCTGTATGAAGGGGTGTATGTCTGGGTGTGTATGAAGGGATATCTCTCAGAACCTCTCATCTCATCTCAGGGAAATTGCATTGTCTCTCTCTCTCTCTCTCCTCTCTCTCTTTCTCTCTCTCTCTCTCTCTCTCCTCCTCTCTCTCTCTCTTCTCTCTCTTTCTCTCTATTTATGTCTGGTGATGGTGATAGTGGTGGTTGATGGTGGTGATGATAGTGGTGGTGATGGTTGGTGATGGTGGTGATGATAGTGGTGGTGATGGTTGATGATGGTGGTTGGTGATAGTTATGGTGGTGATGGTGGTGATGATGTTGGTGGTGATAGTGATGGTTGGTGGTGATAATGGTGGTGAGAGATGGGCGTCACCTCTCACAGTACGTAATAGATGGATGTTAATCTCGCTATCCTTGCCGTGTTATCCCGGTGTATATCTTCCCTGCGTTATAGACAGACATACAGACAGACAGTAGCTCATAGACAGACAGACAGACAGACAGTAGCTCATAATCAGACATACAGTAGCTCATAGAAAGACAGACAGACAGACAGACAGACAGTAGCTCATAGACAGACAGACAGTAGCTCATAGACAGACAGACAGACAGACAGTAGCTCATAATCAGACATACAGTAGCTCATAGAAAGACAGACAGACAGACAGACAGACAGTAGCTCATAGACAGTACAGACAGACAGACAGTAGTTCACAGACAGACAGACAGACAGACAGTAGCTCACAGACAGACAGACAGACAGACAGACAGACAGTAGCTCACAGACAGACAGTAGCTCATAGAAAGACAGACAGACAGTACTGATCATAGACAGACAGACAGACAGACAGTAGCTCACAGACATACAGTAGCTCATAGACAGACAGACAGACAGACAGTAGCTCATAGACAGACAGACAGACAGACAGTAGCTCATAGACAGACAGACAGACAGACAGAGCTCAAAGACAGACAGACAGACAGACAGTAGATCATAGCCAGACAGTAAATAGCTCATAGACAGACAGGACAGGACAGACAGTAGCTCATAGACAGACAGGCAGACAGACAGTAGTTCACAGACAGACAGACAGACAGACAGTAGCTCACAGACAGACAGACAGATAGACAGACAGACAGACAGACAGTAGCTCACAGACAGACAGACAGACAGACAGACAGACAGACAGACAGACAGACAGTAGCTCATAATCAGACATACAGTAGCTCATAGAAAGACAGACAGACAGACAGACAGTAGCTCATAGACAGACAGACAGACAGACAGTAGCACAAAGACATACAGACAGACAGACAGAGCTCATAGACAGACAGACAGTAGCTCATAGACAGCACAGACAGACAGACAGTAGTTCACAGACAGACAGACAGACAGACAGTAGCTCACAGACAACAGACAGACAGACAGACAGACAGACAGTAGCTCACAGACAGACAGTAGCTCATAGAAAGACAGACAGACAGTAGCTCATAGACAGACAGACAGACAGACAGTAGCTCACAGGACAGACAGACAGTAGCTCATAGACAGACAAGACAGACAGGTACCAGTACTACAGACAGACAGTAGCTCATAGAAAGACAGACAGACAGTGGCTCATAGACAGACAGACAGACAGACAGTAGCCTCACAGACAGACAGTAGCTCATAGAAAGACAGACAGACAGTGGCTCCGTAGACAGACAGACAGTAGCTCACAGACAGACAGCAGCTCACAGACAGACAGCAGCTCATAAAGACCCCCCACATAGCATGGTGCGGTCATACTATCTTGTGGAATTTTTGTAACGGGAGGTGGATAAATGGCTCTCTTTCCCCTCTCACTCTCCTCCCTCTCACCTACTCTCCCCTCTCACTCTCTTCCCTCTCACCTACTGTCTCTGAGGAAAAGAAAGGAGGAGTGGTTAGGTGGAGAGGGAGGGGGGGGGGGTAGGGGGCAGGGAGGGAGGGTGGAGTGGGGTGAGGGAGGGGGAGAGAGGGAGGGAGGGTCAGTTAAGGATGGGTTGAGGGAAGTGAAGGAGACGAGGGTTGGGCAAGGACGGATGCAAGGAAGGACAGGAAGGGAGGAGGGTCAGGTAAGGATTGGAAGGAGTAAGGAACGCAGGCGAAGAGGGAATGGGAGGGAAGGATGGAAAGGCGTGAGAGGAGTGAGATAAGAAGGAAGGAAGGACGGTGTATAGTGAGATACGAAGGACAGGAAGGCGGGATGAGAGACAGATGTAATTAGCAGGTATACACAACAACTTCACCGTTTACTTAACTAACCTTTCACTACATTCTAACACACCCTCAACCATTTCTTAACATGTCCATAATCATGTCTACACATTTCCACAGGTACCACAAATCACGCAAACATTCTCACACATTTTCCGAATGCATAGCTACCACTACACATTCCCTTACACTACACCTCAACATTCTTAACAATTTTTTCCAAGAGTTCTGACAACATTTCCACGTGTACCAAAATTCATACAACATTCTCAAACATTGTTCCATCATGCTCACCACTACACATTCGCCTACACGTTACACCTATCAACATTCTATAAACGAGTTTTGCCAACATTCTACACATTCCTCACGTTACCAAAAATGCATGTACAACATTCTCAACAATTTCCATCATGCGGACCACATACACCATTCCGATTACGACTGAGCACCTCAACATTCTTAACATTTTCCAACACCATTCTACACGATTTCCACGTTACCAAACTCATCGCAACATTCTCAACCATTTTCCATCATGCTACCACTACATACATTCCAGACTTAGCGACCTCAACATTCTTAAACATCGTATCGCTAATCATTCTCACGGACATTTTCCACGTTACCAAAATCATACAACATTCTCAACATTTTCCATCATGCTACCGCTAAACCACAATTCCATACATGACCACCTCAACATTCTTAACATTTATCCTAACAATTCTACACATTTTCCGACCGTTACCAACGAGATCACGCAAACATTCTCAACATTTTGTCCATCATGCTGTACCGAGCTACACATTCCATACATTACACCTCAACATTCTTAGACTATTTTCCAACATTCTACACATTTCCAACGTTACTCAAAATCATACAACCATTCTGTCAACATTGTGTCATCAAGGCTACCACTACCACATACAGCCGTCTCCATTGCTGCTAGTCTTTCACGAAAACAACTCAAAACATGCTTCACAATTCCCAACAGTTCTAATCACATTCCTGCATTAACAAAATTCTGGAGCGATTAACTGGAGTAATGTACAGTAGCTGGAAAGTTAGCTGGGTATGCTTACTGGAGGTGGCCTGGAGGTAGTATACAGAGGTTAGCAGGAGGGGGCTGGACAGGTAGTAGGAGGTCACTGGAGGGACTGGAAGGCACTGGAGGTCAATAAGGTACGGGAGGCCATTAGAGTTACTGAGAGGTAACTGAGAGGGTACTGAGAGGTCATGGAGGTCTATGAAGGTACTGGGAGGCCACTAAGGTCGCTGAGGTACTGGGAGGACACCAGAGGTATGAGAGGCCACTGGAGGTTAATGAAGGTACCGGGAGGCCATTAGAGGTAATGAAAGAGGAAAATGGAA
>CAUDMG010002642.1:0-27725 GCA_958450375.1 Homarus gammarus | reverse complement strand
TATATAATAATAGTACTTCAGTGAACATGTAGTACTAGTGTTGTAGCGAACGTGTAGTACTAAAGTAGTGTAGTGAACATGTAGTACTAGTGTTATAGTGAACATGTAGTACTAGTGTTGTAGTGAACATGTAGTATTTGTGTTATAGTGAACATGTAGTACTAGTGTTGTAGTGAACATGTAGTACTAGTGTTGTAGTGAACATGTAGTACCAGTGTTGTAGTGCAGAACACTAAGCCGGGTAACAGGCATTGTTGCATCTGTGCTAGCCAGTACCAAAATTGCACTAGCTATGATTGTGTGAGAAACAACGACCATGTGTGGCTTGCAGAAAGGGAAACAATTGTCGGAACCCATATGGCAGGGAGCCGACACAAGAGGCCACAGTGAATATCGCCGGGACCCATCCGCCCGATGATATCCTAAATGATAGCAGTGAGTCTACTCAAATAATAAATGCTGCTTCAATAGTAGCAGATGTCCACGAGGTGATTGAGAGACAGCCACCACAGTGGAATAGCATGTCGATGGAAAATGCAGACATGAGGGTTAAAGAAACTTACTCAGAAACTGGCAGGTGGTCGCCAGCTAAACTGTTTGAACCACCCTAGTGTGCGGCCACCAAAGAAATGATTCGGGAGATGATTCGCCTCATAACTGATTACACTCAGGACTTCTTCCTCGCCCCTTTAGCTCTTCAAATACTGGCAATAAAACCACATCTATTCTGTCAGGGGACACACACAAAGACTAAGCACAAAGAAAATGCGGCAGCAATAAAGAGAAGATTGACAATGGGGCGGATGGGGCCCTTGAGGATCTCCTATGTGAAGCAAGAACACTGCAGGAGAGACTAAAATTTACAGGTGACGGAAAGTAAAACACCGATGACGTTGCAAGAAAGTTCGGAAACAAAATGCGTATGGGAAAAGTGTCCTCGGCGGTAAGATCTCTCACAGAGGAATCCTCTGGTGGGGTTCTACCAATAAACAGAGACACATTACAACAACTGAAAGAAAAACATCCCCCTGCAAGAGAAGACGAAGGCATCAGGTTCTAGGAAGACTATTTCCCATCCAAATGCTGTCCTGTTCGAGAATATAACAGGAGGGATGGTGTGGAAAAAGGCATTGAAGACACGAGGAGGTGCTGGCCCTTCAGGCCTGGATGCAAACGGTTGGAGAGTAATCCTAAGCACAAACAAGTTTGGCCCCGTAGCAACTGATCTCTGTACTGCCATTGCCGTCCTTGCAAGAAAGTTGGCATCCTCGTGCTGCCATCACCTCCATGCTCTGACGGCCTGCAGCCTCATTTCCCTGGATAAGAATCAAGGATGTAGGCCTATAGGGGTGGGGGAAGTGCTGAGGCGGATCATCGGAAAATGCATAATGGAAATGGTAAAGGATGATGTCAGGACAGCAGCAGGAAACTTGCAAGTTTGTGCTGGCCACCAGGCTGGAGGGGAAGCTGCCATTCACGCCATGAGAACGATATTTGAGCAGCGTGATTGTGAGGCCGTTCTCCTGGTAAACGCTTCAAACGCATTCAACACACTTAACCGTAAGGCCGCACTGCACAACATCAAGATAAAGTTGTCCAAGCTTTGCAATGTATGTTGAAAACTCCTATAGGAATCCATCAGACCTCTATATAGAAAATAACAAGGCTCTAAGAGGTGATACCATCATACAGTCAACCGAGGGAGCAACGCAGGAGGACCCTGTTGCAATGGCAATGTACGCAATAGGCCTATCCGTGCTCCAACACACAATAAAATTTGAAACAACTGACGTCAAACAAGTGGCGTACGCTGATGACCTTACAGGAGCAGGAAAAGTGGAGGACATCAAAAAGTGATGAGAACATCGCGAGGCCCACAAATAGGGTACCAATCAAACGCCAGCAAGTACTTCCCCATTGTGAAGCCAGAACATTATGAACGGGCAATGGAGGTGTTTGGCGGAAGTGAGGTAAAAATAACAAAGGAAGGTCAAAGACACCTAGCCGCAGTAATAGGCACGACGGACTTCAAGATCGAGTACGTAACGGGAAAGGTGAATGAGTGGGTTAGGGAAATCCAAGCTCTGACTGAGGTTGCTAACACAGAGCCACATGCGGCTTTTGCGGCATTCACCCATGGAGTCAAGCATCGTTGGAACTACCTGATGCGCACTGTCCCTGATATTGGGTACCTCCTCCACCCTCTAGAAGAAGCTATCAGCGTCAATTTCATTCTCAAATTAGTGAAACACCATCACTAAACCTCAGCAGAAAGATCACTCCTTGCACTACCACCGAGACTGGGAGGTATGGGATTGACCAATCCAGAGGAGATTGCTGCCACCGAACATCAAAACTCAGTTAAGCTCACGACAGCCCTCACGGACCACATAATAGCTCAGAACGCAACAGGGGAGGTAGATACCAGTGAAGTAAACAAGATTCGAAGGTCCATGACAACAGAACGACAGCACAGCCAAAGTGATAAGTTGCAGCAACTGTTGTTGCAAGTACCAGAGAATTTGAAAAAAAAAGAATAAGTAGCTATAGCGCAGGAGGTCGGCGCCACGAACTGGTTAACTACGTTACCGATAAGGGCAAATGGTTTCAGTCTCAATAAACAAGAATTTACAGATGCCAATGCTCTAAGGTACGGTACGCCAGTGGAAGGTTTGCTCTCCCAATGTGTGTGTGGTTCTTCCTATGACGCCGATCACGCCATGGTGTGCAAGAAAGGAGGCTTCATATGCATGAGGCATGATGAAATAAGGGATCTCACAGCAAATATGTTGAAGGAAATCTGCAATGATGTCAATGTAGAACCGGTGCTTCTTCCATTGGACGGTGAGATTTTCCAACATAGGACTTCAAACACATCCAACGAAGCCCATGTTAACGTAGGTGCTCGAGGATTCTGGACGAGGGGACAGCAAGCCTTCTTCGATATCAGGATTTTTTATCCCATGGCTGCATGTCACTGAAACTTAGCTCTCGATGCTGCACACAGGAGTAACGAGAACGACAGGTTAAGGGCATACGGGGAGAGAATTCAAAACGTTGATCAAGGCAGTTTCACTCCTCTAGTGTTCACAACCTCTGGTGGGATGGTGCCAAGTGCAAGATGCTTCTACGCCAGACTCGCGGAGGTGATATCCGAACAGAAACAGAAGCCCAGAAGTTATGTTACAGCCTGGTTGAGATGTCATCTGTCCTTCTCTCTCCTTCAGTCGTTTTTGCTCTGCCTCAGGGGAACGAGAGCATCGGCCCTAAAGCCTACAACAGTTGCAGGTATTGACTATGAGGCTACAGTCACTGAATGCAGCATAGATCTGCGGCTCAACTAACTCAACACAGCTAGGATAGCTACTTGTATTAGGATATTAAATATTAAGGTAATAAAATGGTGGCGAAGGTATGGCTATTGTGGGAGGCTGGAGGCCGTTATAAAAAACATAAAGTAGTAGTATGTGTGTGCGTGTGTATGTGCGTGTGTATGTGTATGTGCGTGTGTATGTGTGTGTGTGTGTGTGTGCCAGACCAAGCTGCTTCCACCACACCCCATCTATATCTTTTATTTTCCCTTCATTCGCATAACTATATGAAAAATCATGTTTAATTTGACTACATATTTCAAAAACCATAAATTTCATGTGGATCAGTCACTCCTCATTTGACACACTTACAGTGCAATACTTTGACCATCCCACCTGGGCACATGGAGGCCCACGGTAACTCTCACGGGGCAATATACGCACGAACACACAAGTTATGATATGAACCCTTCCAGGCTTTACTATCATTATCATGTTATGTTCATCGTGCTCTGTATCTTGGTAACTAGTCATAGTATCAATACATGGAGGAAAATCTATATTAATATGCTGTAATATTGCATTTTATTGCAAACCGCACAAAATCTCGTTTAACCATTGGACGTGAGGGAAAGCACCACACACTGGAGTTACGAAATGAAGAACCGAAGGACATAGGAATGACCGACCTGACGTCGTGTGTAGGGAGGCCTGCCGTATCAGTGTGGACACGGTTGCTCAAAGGGTAAGTCGTATAATTCATCCTTGCATTTGTTGAGAAGAGTTATATATATATATATATATATATATATATATATATATATATATATATATATATATATATATATATATATATATATTATATATATATATTTATATATATATATATATATATATATATTTATATATATATATATATATATATATATATATATATTTATATTTACTTATATTTATATTTATCATATATATATATATTTATATTTATATATATATATATATATATATATATATATATATATATATATATATATATATATATGCAAGTAAATCCCTGTAGGTGCGCGTGATCTAGGTATATATATATATATATATATATATATATATATATATATATATATATATATATATATATATATATATTTATATATTGTGTTTGTAGTGTTGGAGGGAATATAAGTGTCTAAATTGTACAGTGTGTCTCATTCATCCCAGTCACAGACGCTATCCTTCCACGGGTCACGGACAATTCATTTTGTTTAGTAGATTAAGTGTTCTTGTGCTGGTTCGGGATTTTTCTCAAAGGGGCGCTTCCACTGCCATTACCATCTTATAATCTTTAATAAACCCCAAGTCAAGTGAGGAAATAAAGTCCAGTAAATTCCGACCGGTTACATATAGGAGAGGTACAAAACAAGGTATATATATATATATATACAGAGGAGGATGAGATCAAGTCCACAATGGTCAGGTATTAGGTTATGACCCTACTAATCTTCAAAAAGCACCACAGCAGTCGGTAGTCAGGTCAGAGGGTAAGCTGACCCAACCTTCTCACCTGGTTACAAATCTTCTTAATTACGAAAGGACACTGTACTAACCTCCAGCACCGACCCAGGTGAGCTAGAGATTAAGTTGGTTGACATGTCTCCTAGTATCTGTGAGGTTGCCAGGTATTATTTCTGGCATTTGTTGTAATTATGGTATCATCGTGCTCCATGTCTTGAAGACATCGTCTCGTTGTGAGCATCAGATAATGTTCCGTTGCCAGCACGAATCATGAGATGATAGGTTATATTCATAATTGATACCCCATGAATTGAGGTAGAAATATCGAAATGCAGTAAATCATACTTTCATTGTAATTGGATATGGCATCATAATACACCTGTAATTACTATATTTGCAAAGGAATATAATATCGAATCATAGTGTTTCATATTTCGTTCGAAGGCATTCTATTGTAACCTTGATTCATGAAAATAGAGTAACGTTATATTCCTATTTGACAATCCATCCCATGGGGCTGAAATAGTATCTAAGGTGCCATAAATCAGCGGGGTTACTCATGTCGTTATTGGTTTCGCATATAGTATCACAATTCATCCTATTTCACTACATTGTGGAGAGAATAAGTGGCATGCTGCAGATATCATGGCACAAGTACAAAGAACGAAAGGTGCAATTCACAATCAGAAATACCAACCGAACCGAGACTGTTGTGCACGTATTGCTGTGTTCATTTCCAAATACATCAGGTCCAGGGGGCCGATACTTTTTGGGGAGAGTGTACACACATGCGATACTCAGCTCAGGACTAAAGCGGCCAACTCTGTGCAAAACATCACCGGCAAGTTAAATCCATTTCTTTGCTCAACCTGGCACTGAAATATAAGAGTGATTCTTTGCATGACAGAATTTTTTTTTCTTGTCACCAAGTTCACTGTTGGAGGCTATTATCGTTAACTGGCCTTATTAAGTAATTTTTGGGTTAGAAATATTTATAAACCTTGAAAAAATTCTTCTTCTGAATTTGTTATTGATGTCGATGTGAATCCTATCTGAGCAGAGGACTGTAAGGGATGGACAGGTCTGGGTTAGATTGCTATGTTTTCACTTAATATTTTCAGAATTACTTTTATTGAAGAAGCCCTGAGATTTTGACCAATTTTTAAGGTCATATTTGCCATCACTATAATAATAAGTATGTCCACACAATGCATGTATGTATGTATGTATGTATGTATGTGTGTGTGTGTGTGTCAGGTATAGCCAGATACAATCGAATACTACATATGGCCAGACATTGTTGCCATAATCACCTCGACCATCAGTGACCATCAATATGACAGCTACTTCGGAATTAATGGTGAGTGGTGCTGTGTCCCTGTCTGGTAACACTCCCACTTCAGTACCCAGATTGTCAAGTGTTATTAAGAACTTTCAGCACCAGAACAAACATTGTGTGTTTGTTATGTGTTACACCGGGAAGATAAACAACTATAACAGTAAAATATATGAATTAAAATAATGCGTTACTACAATTATGTCATAGGTATTATAATAATTTACTATATGAGTGCCATATTCATACTGTATATATAATGTGCACTGCGTTATATTAATATTACCATATAATGCTGTTGCTGTAGAAAATTACATGGCACTTATAAAGCAAGGTGCCAGCCACGTTCACGATATTGCTTCATTAAGATTTGTGAAACAGATAGACAAGGTCATTATCCTTGGGGTCATGACCAGTCCTCGTGATGGAGAGGGACCCTTTCACCTGATGTCTGCTATATTATCAACCTCAATTACTACAATTAGACTTCCTCATTGTTATAACTTCATTTCACTGATTTAGACAATAGATCAATCAGTCTCACACAGTACTGATAATTAATTGATGGAACATTTACCAGCCAGGGGAAATATTTATAATTATCAGAATTATTAATATTAACATTTGATGGTTTATAATACTATTGTACCTTGCAAAGTCAGAATATAAAAAAAATCATATGTAATTCGTTTGTTACTTGTGGGTGTTTATGAGTGTCAGGCAGCTTTGAGTTGGGAGAGATTACTTAAGGTTCATCTACTTAATATGATAAACATCTGCCTCAGTACACAGTGAACCCTTATTAACAGAATTGTATGTTATAAATATCTCACAAGGTTCCTGTCACCTACATCGTGTTATTGTGTCGTTAATGTTATAATGGTTCAGTCAGCTTCAACAACTAAGTATTTTTAGTACGTATTCTAGGTTCGTAAATCCATGAGTAGTTGTTAATATTATTATTATTATTATTATTATTATCTAATATACTATGGGACTATCCGTCTGTCTGTCTGTCTGTCTGTATGTTTGTCTGTCTGTGCAGACGAAATAGCACAATCGTTTTTCATCAAATTTGGTGGAAAAATCGCAAAAAAAATCGTAGAGTGGAACAAACCTGGTCCCATGTCGATGGTTTCTTTAGGAAGGCATTAGTTAACAATTTTATTTACGATGGAAAACGATGCCAGTCTACGGACTTGGCGCACCCTAATTAACCATGCAAGTCTACGGAATTGGCACACCCTCATTCGCTATACGCTGTCACAAGCATTCAAACTCTCACAAGGGCACGAACGTGCCCGCGATCACTTGTTAGTATTACTATTATTATTATTATTATTACGTCTGCTAATGTCGTGATTGTCTCTATTTTTACCGAGGAATTTCAGTTACTGCTGTTTTATGAGCGAGTTGTGTTGCTGCCAAGAACCTTCAGCTATGTATTTCTATTACCACACATTGTAATGAAAATTTTACACTGACAGTTGCGGGCCTGTTGTAACCTTCCACCACCCTACCCTGACAGTTGCGGGTCTGTTGTAACCTTCCACCACCCTACCCTGACAGTTGCGGGCCTGTTGTAACCTTCCACCACCCTACCCTGACAGTTGCGGGTCTGCTGTAACCTGCCACCACCCTACCCTGACAGTTGCGGGCCTGTTGTAACCTTCCACCACCCTACCCTGACAGTTGCGGGTCTGCTGTAACCTGCCACCACCTTACACTGGCAGCTGTGACTCTTATCGCGTCAATATACAGCACTATACTTTTATTAATCCATTATCGTTCACTATGGAGGTCTTAAATGGCACTGACTGTCCAGATCTCAGTATTTGACAGGGGTCGACGAACTTTGTCTTATAGTATTTACTATTTCATAAACAATTCGGTAATATAAAGAATTAGTACTTGAACCTTCGACTAGAACTTCAAAGTAATAGATTTCTTGCTACATTGGAGTATTTGATCATGTTGTATTTTCTCAGTAACATTAAAGTGTAACATAGTTTCTGTACAACAAAGTGTATAACAAAGACGAAAACTTTCTCCAAAAAAAAGTATCTTTATGATTTTGTGTGAGACGAAAGATTATAACAACACTACCGAGACACCAGGAGTCGCAGTGTTCATTTTGAAAGTCATCAGACCTCCTCCATTACATTACATTATACATGTGTTGATAGTGGGTAAGAATTACTTGAAAGTCTCGGAGATACTCCCACTCCACCACAACACGCCCACTCCACTACAACACCCCCACTCCACCACAACACGCTCACTCCACTACAAAACCCCCACTCCACTATCATCGAACCATAAATTTAAAGATGGAAGCGTTACAGTTGACCCACAAAATCTTTTCAATACCTGACCTACAGTATCAGTTGTTTAGCAAATATCGTTAGCAGTATCAAGTACTGTTGGTCTCCACATGAGAGACCAACACTCACTAACCCCGCTTGTTACAGCTGCCTCACCTTATACGTCTGGTCTAATCTGTTAGTAATGTACGATAAAAATGACACAATTCCCTGAGAAAAAGGAGATATTATTAGTGAGTTGTGACACTAAGCGGGGATAAAACCCACGATGAAGAGCCAATTGGACACACGTAGTCTACAGAAATTTGAGATGTGGAACTAATTGTGACAGTAAGTAAGGTGATATTAAGTTAGATCCTCAGTATGAGTATATTAACATTGTTTACCTGAAGATTATCCCCCAGCTTATTTCTCCTGATAATTAATCAAACATTTTTATGCTAGCTGGTGGGGGGGTTAGGTTAGGTTAGGTCTGGTTAGGTTAGGTTAGGTTAGGTTTGAGTTAGGGTATTTAATCAATTAAATTTCAATTTCCATAGTTTATTCCTTGATAAAGAAACCGAAATCCTAGTGCTGTCACTACGTACCGCTGTACAATAATACCAGAAGCATCTGGCAAGTGTCACAAGTACATATACATATAACATAGGGACTTACTAAAGCCTAAGGAAGGAAGGAAGGAAGGAAGGATGTTCCTTCAACACATCATCAATATTATTTACATAAAATCTGGCTCGTATGGGGAGGATCATCGTGTCTCTGTCAGGAGGTCGTGGAGTGGTGGTCCAGCAGGCGTCACGGAAACGTTGTGTGTGGGGACATCTTAGGAGGTATTAGACAAGGGTACGGCCGTCGGGTCTTCTGCAAAATGCACAAGCACTTTGCTCAGGGGAGGCGGGGATACCAATATCCCAAGCATAGTCATACCCAATGATGATACGGGCAGCAATCACGTCCCTTTTTCGCGCCCTTTCACGTAGACGTACGAGAGGTTAAGGAGTTTACGGAGGACATCGTACCAGGTGGGCGGGAGAGTCAAGGGGGATGACTGCTTTCCGAGATCCTCTCCGTTTGCGGCAAATTTGGGTCCTAATCTGTAAAAGTGTTCGAGAAACAACGTAGTCAGGTGTGGCCTTGTTACAGCTAGTCTTGGCAAGGCCATCTGCTGCCTCATTCCCCAAGATACCGACATGACTGGGTATCCATATGAAGGTCACAGGGCAGTCTGTATCCTGAAGTGTTGAAGTTAACCCTCGTATTTGGAGGATGAGGTCCTAATTCTCCCATGATCCAAATGCGATCCCGTCGAGAGCAGACCTGGAATCGCAGCAGACAAGCAAGGGGCAGAAACCACCGGCTTCTTCCTCAGCGAGAAGGGCAGCAAGGAGGGCTATCAGCTCGTCCTGAGTGGAGGATACCCCGTCAGAAACTCAGAGAGAGTTTGATAGGCTCAGGGGCATCAGGACGGGGGATGTAGACACCAGCCCTGGCCCTACCTGCAGCGGGGTCATCAGTGCCATCAGTGTAGAGGACGACCCTAACTGGGAACCAGTGGGCAATGGTATTTAATCATAAGGTAAAATAAACCGGGGGATAATCTTCAGGTGATCCATTTCTATACATAATATTCATATGCTGTTGGTGTCTGTGTGTTTGTAAGATAAAATATGTTGTACCTGAACCCAACTCTCCCTCATGGGTAGTGTGGAGGCATTAAGCGGCACTTGTGGAGGACGTGAAATAGTGAGCAGGTTAAAGGAAATTGCTTACTATTGTTGGTTAATAACACACAGGCGTCCATACTCATCAACCACGAACACATGGCATTACGGGTTGGCATTAATCAAACGCTGTGTTATTTCTGTAGAGACACACAGATATTCATACAGAAGAGTGACAGACATAAAAACGAAAGAGACAGAGACAAAGAGATAGAGAGAGAGATAAGTTAAACAATTCTCTCAACCTTACACCACCTTTTTCTCTCCCACAATAACATCACGACGCGACCCATCTGACGAAGCCATTTTCAAATAATTCACAGGTGTACAAGGGTAACACAAGACTGGCAATGTTTTGAATCTTCCCTATGAGGGCAATGTAAGCATGAATTATTCGGTGTGAGGTGGTAGAAAGGTGTGAGGTGGTAGAAAGGTGAGAGGTGGTAGAAAGGTGAGAGGTGGTAGAAAGGTGAGAGGTCGTAGAAGGGTGTGAGGTGGTAGAAAGGTGTGAGGTCGTAGAAGGGTGTGAGGTGGTAGAAAGGTGTGAGGTGGTTGAATGGTGTGAGGTGGTAGAAGGGTGTGAGGTGGTAGAAGGGTGTGAGGTGGTAGAAGGGTGTGAGGTGGTAGAAAGGTGGGAGGTGGTAGAAAGGTGGGAGGTGGTAGAAGGGTGTGAGGTGGTAGAAGGGTGTGAGGTGGTAGAAGGGTGTGAGGTGGTAGAAGGGTGTGAGGTGGTAGAAAGGTGTGAGGTGGTAGAAGGGTGTGAGGTGGTAGAAGGGTGTGAGGTGGTAGAAGGGTGTGAGGTGGTAGAAAGGTGTGAGGTGGTGGAAAGGTGTGAGGTGGTAGAAAGGTGAGAGGTGGTAGGAAGGTGAGAGGTGGTAGGAAGGTGAGAGGTGGTAGAAAGGTGGTAGAAAGGTGGGAGGTGGTAGAAAGGTGGGAGGTGGTAGAAAGGTGAGAGGTGGTAGAAAGGTGTGAGGTGGTAGAAAGGTGTGAGGTGGTAGAAAGGTGGGAGGTGGTAGAAAGGTGTGAGGTGGTAGAAAGGTGTGAGGTGGTAGAAAGGTGAGAGGTGGTAGAAGGGTGTGAGGTGGTAGAAGGGTGTGAGGTGGTAGAAGGGTGTGAGGTGGTTGAAGGGTGTGAGGTGGTTGAATGGTGTGAGGTGGTAGAAAGGTGTGAGGTGGTAGAAGGGTGTGAGGTGGTGGAAAGGTGTGAGGTGGTGGAATGGTGTGAGGTGGTAGAAGGGTGTGAGGTGGTAGAAAGGTGTGAGGTGGTAGAAGGGTGTGAGGTGGTAGAAAGGTGTGAGGTGGTAGAAAGGTGTGAGGTGGTAGAAGGGTGTGAGGTGGTAGAAAGGTGAGAGGTGGTAGAAAGGTGAGAGGTGGTAGGAAGGTGAGAGGTGGTAGGAAGGTGAGAGGTGGTAGGAAGGTGAGAGGTGGTAGAAATGTGGTAGAAAGGTGAGAGGTGGTAGAAAGGTGAGAGGTGGTAGAAAGGTGGGAGGTGGTAGAAAGGTGGGAGGTGGTAGAAAGGTGGGAGGTGGTAGAAAGGTGGGAGGTGGTAGAAAGGTGGGAGGTGGTAGAAAGGTGTGAGGTGGTAGAAAGGTGTGAGGTGGTTGAAAGGTGTGAGGTGGTAGAAAGGTGAGAGGTGGTAGAAAGGTGTGAGGTGGTAGAAAGGTGTGAGGTGGTAGAAAGGTGTGAGGTGGTAGAAAGGTGTGAGGTGGTAGAAAGGTGTGAGGTGGTAGAAGGGTGTGAGGTGGTAGAAGGTGTGAGGTGGTAGAAAGGTGTGAGGTGGTAGAAAGGTGTGAGGTGGTAGAAAGGTGGGAGGTGGTAGAAAGGTGGGAGGTGGTAGAAAGGTGGGAGGTGGTAGAAAGGTGGGAGGCGGTAGAAAGGTGGAGGTGGTAGGAAGGTGAGAGGTGGTAGAAAGGTGAGAGGTGGTAGAAAGGTGAGAGGTGGTAGAAAGGTGAGAGGTGGTAGAAAGGTGTGAGGTGGTAGAAAGGTGTGAGGTGGTAGAAAGGTGTGAGGTGGTAGAAAGGTGTGAGGTGGTAGAAGGGTGTGAGGTGGTAGAAAGGTGTGAGGTGGTAGAAAGGTGTGAGGTGGTAGAAGGGTGTGAGGTGGTAGAAAGGTGTGAGGTGGTAGAAAGGTGAGAGGTGGTAGAAGGGCGTGAGGTGGCAGAAAGGTGAGAGGTGGTAGGAAGGTGAGAGGTGGTAGGAAGGTGAGAGGTGGTAGGAAGGTGAGAGGTGGTAGAAATGTGGTAGAAAGGTGAGAGGTGGAAGGAAGGTGAGAGGTGGTAGAAAGGTGAGAGGTGGTAGAAAGGTGGGAGGTGGTAGAAAGGTGGGAGGTGGTAGAAAGGTGAGAGGTGGTAGAAAGGTGGGAGGTGGTAGAAAGGTGGGAGGTGGTAGAAAGGTGAGAGGTGGTAGAAAGGTGGGAGGTGGTAGAAAGGTGGTAGAAAGGTGGGAGGTGGTAGAAAGGTGAGAGGTGGTAGAAAGGTGGGAGGTGGTAGAAAGGTGGGAGGTGGTAGAAAGGTGGGAGGTGGTAGAAAGGTGAGAGGTGGTAGAAAGGTGAGAGGTGGTAGAATGGTGTGAGGTGGTAGAAAGGTGGGAGGTGGTAGAAAGGTGGGAGGTGGTAGAAAGGTGGGAGGTGGTAGAAAGGTGGGAGGTGGTAGAATGGTGGGAGGTGGTAGAAAGGTGGGAGGTGGTAGAAAGGTGGGAGGTGGTAGAAAGGTGAGAGGTGGTAGAAAGGTGGGAGGTGGTAGAAAAGTGGTAGAAAGATGAGAGGTGGTAGAAAGGTGAGAGGTGGTGGAAAGGTGAGAGGTGGTGGAAAGGTGTGAGGTGGTAGAAAGGTGTGAGGTGGTGGAAAGGTGAGAGGTGGTAGAAAGGTGTGAGGTGGTAGAAAGGTGTGAGGTGGTGGAAAGGTGAGAGGTGGTAGAAAGGTGTGAGGTGGTGGAAAGGTGTGAGGTGGTAGAAAGGTGAGAGGTGGTAGGAAGGTGAGAGGTGGTAGGAAGGTGAGAGGTGGTAGGAAGGTGAGAGGTGGTAGGAAGGTGAGAGGTGGTAGGAAGGTGAGAGGTGGTAGAAAGGTGAGAGGTGGTAGGAAGGTGAGAGGTGGTAGAAAGGTGGGAGGTGGTAGAAAGGTGAGAGGTGGTAGAAAGGTGAGAGGTGGTAGGAAGGTGAGAGGTGGTAGGAAGGTGAGAGGTGGTAGGAAGGTGAGAGGTGGTAGGAAGGTGAGAGGTGGTAGGAAGGTGAGAGGTGGTAGGAAGGTGAGAGGTGGTAGGAAGGTGAGAGGTGGTAGGAAGGTGAGAGGTGGTAGGAAGGTGAGAGGTGGTAGGAAGGTGAGAGGTGGTAGGAAGGTGGGAGGTGGTAGAAAGGTGGGAGGTGGTAGAAAGGTGGGAGGTGGTAGAAAGGTGGGAGGTGGTAGAAAGGTGAGAGGTGGTAGGAAGGTGAGAGGTGGTAGGAAGGTGAGAGGTGGTAGGAAGGTGAGAGGTGGTAGAAAGGTGAGAGGTGGTAGGAAGGTGAGAGGTGGTAGAAAGGTGAGAGGTGGTAGGAAGGTGAGAGGTGGTAGGAAGGTGAGAGGTGGTAGAAAGGTGAGAGGTGGTAGAAAGGTGAGAGGTGGTAGAAAGGTGAGAGGTGGTAGGAAGGTGAGAGGTGGTAGAAAGGTGGGAGGTGGTAGAAAGGTGGGAGGTGGTAGAAAGGTGGGAGGTGGTAGAAAAGTGGTAGAAAGATGAGGTGGTAGAAAGGTGGGAGGTGGTAGAAAGGTGGGAGGTGGTAGAAAGGTGAGAGGTGGTAGAATGGTGAGAGGTGGTAGAATGGTGAGAGGTGGTAGAAAAGTGGTAGAAAGATGAGGTGGTAGAAAGGTGAGAGGTGGTGGAAAGGTGTGAGGTGGTGGAAAGGTGTGAGGTGGTGGAAAGGTGTGAGGTGGTAGAAAGGTGTGAGGTGGTGGAAAGGTGAGAGGTGGTGGAAAGGTGAGAGGTGGTAGGAAGGTGAGAGGTGGTAGAAAGGTGAGAGGTGGTAGAAAGGTGAGAGGTGGTAGGAAGGTGAGAGGTGGTAGAAAGGTGAGAGGTGGTAGAAAGGTGAGAGGTGGTAGAAAGGTGAGAGGTGGTAGAAAGGTGAGAGGTGGTAGGAAGGTGAGAGGTGGTAGGAAGGTGAGAGGTGGTAGAAAGGTGAGAGGTGGTAGAAAGGTGAGAGGTGGTAGAAAGGTGAGAGGTGGTAGGAAGGTGGGAGGTGGTAGGAAGGTGAGAGGTGGTAGGAAGGTGAGAGGTGGTAGGAAGGTGGGAGGTGGTAGGAAGGTGAGAGGTGGTAGGAAGGTGAGAGGTGGTAGGAAGGTGAGAGGTGGTAGGAAGGTGGGAGGTGGTAGGAAGGTGGTAGGAAGGTGGGAGGTGGTAGGAAGGTGAGAGGTGGTAGGAAGGTGGGAGGTGGTAGGAAGGTGGTAGGAAGGTGGGAGGTGGTAGGAAGGTGAGAGGTGGTAGGAAGGTGAGAGGTGGTAGGAAGGTGGGAGGTGGTAGGAAGGTGGTAGGAAGGTGGGAGGTGGTAGGAAGGTGAGAGGTGGTAGGAAGGTGAGAGGTGGTAGGAAGGTGAGAGGTGGTAGGAAGGTGGTAGGAAGGTGGGAGGTGGTAGGAAGGTGGGAGGAGGTTGGAAGGTGAGGAGGTGGTAGGAAGGTGAGAGGTGGTAGGAAGGTGGTAGAAGGTGGGAGGTGGTAGGAAGGTGGAGGTGGTAGGAAGGTGGTAGGAAGGTGAGAGGTGGTAGGAAGGTGAGAGGTGGTAGGAAGGTGGTAGGAAGGTGGGAGGTGGTAGGAAGGTGGGAGGTGGTAGGAAGGTGGTAGGAAGGTGGGAGGTGGTAGGAAGGTGAGAGGTGGTAGGAAGGTGGTAGGAAGGTGGGAGGTGGTAGGAAGGTGGGAGGTGGTAGGAAGGTGGGAGGTGGTAGGAAGGTGAGAGGTGGTAGGAAGGTGGGAGGTGGTAGGAAGGTGGGAGGTGGTAGGAAGGTGGGAGGTGGTAGGAAGGTGAGAGGTGGTAGGAAGGTGAGAGGTGGTAGAAAGGTGAGAGGTGGTAGGAAGGTGAGAGGTGGTAGGAAGGTGAGAGGTGGTAGAAAGGTGGGAGGTGGTAGAAAGGTGGGAGGTGGTAGGAAGGTGAGAGGTGGTAGAAAGGTGGGAGGTGGTAGAAAGGTGGGAGGTGGTAGAAAGGTGGGAGGTGGTAGGAAGGTGAGAGGTGGTAGGAAGGTGAGAGGTGGTAGGAAGGTGAGAGGTGGTAGAAAGGTGGGAGGTGGTAGGAAGGTGAGAGGTGGTAGGAAGGTGAGAGGTGGTAGAAAGGTGAGAGGTGGTAGAAAGGTGGGAGGTGGTAGGAAGGTGGGAGGTGGTAGGAAGGTGAGAGGTGGTAGGAAGGTGGGAGGTGGTAGGAAGGTGGGAGGTGGTAGGAAGGTGAGAGGTGGTAGGAAGGTGGGAGGTGGTAGGAAGGTGGGAGGTGGTAGGAAGGTGGGAGGTGGTAGGAAGGTGGGAGGTGGTAGGAAGGTGGGAGGTGGTAGGAAGGTGGGAGGTGGTAGAAAGGTGGGAGGTGGTAGAAAGGTGGGAGGTGGTAGAAGGTGGGAGGTGGTAGGAAGGTGGGAGGTGGTAGGAAGGTGAGAGGTGGTAGGAAGGTGGGAGGTGGTAGGAAGGTGGGAGGTGGTAGGAAGGTGGGAGGTGGTAGAAAGGTGGGAGGTGGTAGAAGGGTGGGAGGTGGTAGGAAGGTGGGAGGTGGTGGAAGGGTGGGAGGTGGTGGAAGGGTGGGAGGTGGTGGAAGGGTGGGAGGTGGTGGAAGGGTGGGAGGTGGTGGAAGGGTGGGAGGTGGTGGAAGGGTGGGAGGTGGTAGGAAGGGTGGGAGGTGGTGGAAGGGTGGGAGGTGGTGGAAGGGTGGGAGGTGGTGGAAGGGTGGGAGGTGGTGGAAGGGTGGGAGGTGGTGGAAGGGTGGGAGGTGGTGGAAGGGTGGGAGGTGGTAGAAGGGTGGGAGGTGGTTGAAAGGTGGGAGGT
The DNA here is from genome assembly GCA_958450375.1 of Homarus gammarus. Lineage (NCBI taxonomy): Eukaryota > Metazoa > Arthropoda > Malacostraca > Decapoda > Nephropidae > Homarus > Homarus gammarus. The sequence continues at coordinate 11,549 of CAUDMG010002642.1, read as the reverse complement.
GGTGGAAGGGTGGGAGGTGGTGGAAAGGTGGGAGGTGGTGGAAGGGTGGGAGGTGGTGGAAAGGTGGGAGGTGGTGGAAGGGTGGGAGGTGGTGGAAAGGTGGGAGGTGGTGGAAGGGTGGGAGGTGGTGGAAGGGTGGGAGGTGGTGGAAGGGTGGGAGGTGGTGGAAGGGTGGGAGGTGGTGGAAGGGTGGGAGGTGGTGGAAAGGTGGGAGGTGGTGGAAGGGTGGGAGGTGGTGGAAAGGTGGGAGGTGGTGGAAGGGTGGGAGGTGGTGGAAAGGTGGGAGGTGGTGGAAGGGTGGGAGGTGGTGGAAAGGTGGGAGGTGGTGGAAGGGTGGGAGGTGGTGGAAGGGTGGGAGGTGGTGGAAGGGTGGGAGGTGGTGGAAGGGTGGGAGGTGGTGGAAGGGTGGGAGGTGGTGGAAAGGTGGGAGGTGGTGGAAGGGTGGGAGGTGGTGGAAGGGTGGGAGGTGGTGGAAGGGTGGGAGGTGGTAGAAGGGTGGGAGGTGGTAGAAGGGTGGGAGGTGGTAGAAGGTGGGAGGTGGTAGAAGGGTGGGAGGTGGTAGAAGGGTGGGAGGTGGTAGAAGGGTGGGAGGTGGTAGAAGGGTGTGAGGTGGTAGAAGGGTGGGAGGTGGTAGAAGGGTGTGAGGTGGCTGAAGGGTGGGAGGTGGTAGAAGGGTGGGAGGTGGTAGAAGGGTGGGAGGTGGTAGAAGGGTGTGAGGTGGTAGAAGGGTGGGAGGTGGTAGAAAGGTGGGAGGTGGTAGAAGGGTGGGAGGTGGTGGAAGGGTGGGAGGTGGTGGAAGGGTGGGAGGTGGTGGAAGGGTGGGAGGTGGTGGAAAGGTGAGAGGTGGTAGAAGGGTGGGAGGTGGTGGAAGGGTGGGAGGTGGTGGAAAGGTGAGAGGTGGTAGAAGGGTGGGAGGTGGTAGAAGGGTGGGAGGTGGTAGAAAAGTGAGAGGTGGTAGAAAGGTGGGAGGTGGTAGAAAGGTGGGAGGTGGTAGAAAGGTGGGAGGTGGTAGAAAGGTGAGAGGTGGTAGAAAGGTGGGAGGTGGTAGAAGGGTGTGAGGTGGTAGAAAAGTGGTAGAAAGGTGGGAGGTGGCGGAAAGGTGGGAGGTGGCGGAAAGGTGGGAGGTGGCGGAAGGGTGGGGGGTGGCAGAAGGGTGGGAGGTGGCAGAAGGGTGGGAGGTGGCAGAAGGGTGGGAGGTGGCTGAAGGGTGGGAGATGGGTGTGAGGTGGGAGAAAGGTGTGAGGTGGCTGAAGGGTGGGAGGTGGCTGAAGGGTGGGAGGTGGTAGAAGGGTGTGAGGTGGGAGATGGGTGTGAGGTGGGAGAAAGGTGTGAGGTGGGAGAAAGGTGTGAGGTGTGTTACGCCGTCTCTTAATTTACTTATATATCCAGGTTCTCGGCGTAACCAACAAAAAGTGAAGTAAATTAAAAGAGAATAAAAATATATAAAGTAAACCTTTAAGAATTTAATTTATTAAATATTAACACAATAAAGAGCCTCGTAGGCTGTCACAACAAATTGAATCACCATCGATACTTTTAAGACAAAAGTGATACAAAACATCGAAACATCGAAAGAATAAAAATAAAGCATTGGATTACGTTAACACTGCATAAACATATAAAAACTATCACTGAAATTAACTAACGTGAAACAACACTGAATTACTTGAATACAACTAAACAAATACTGATGGACACAAACAGAGACATAAATAGGTACTCACATAGATATACCACATTGGTGGCGACAGGAACAACACAAATAAATTAAGTACAAGTAACAAGTGACACTCAAAGGATGTGGACTGTATGACAAGAGGACTGAACTGACTCAAGTCAGTTGGTGGGTCCTATATATAAGGTCGGCTCTCGCCACGCGACCCGCCGGTGGGTCGTTTAACGATGCAGATGGTCGTTAGAGAACAAAGAATGCTGGTTACAATACAAAATAAAGAAATACGATGGGATTGAACAAATAATGACAGTTAAAACCTTAACATCACAGGGTAAGGCGACTAGAATATATAATAGTAAATTTAACACATCATTACAGGAATAATATGGAACATGGGAGCATGTTATGTATAAAAAAAATAGAAAAAATAAGACACGGTCGTAACAGGTGGTAGAAAGGTGTAAGATGGTAGAAAGGTGTGAGGTGGTAGAAAGGTGTGAGGTGGTAGAAAGGTGGGAGGTGGTAGAAAGGTGTAAGGTGGTAGAAAGGTGTGAGGTGGTAGAAAGGTGTGAGGTGGTAGAAAGGTGTGAGGTGGTAGAAAGGTGTGAGGTGGTAGAAAGGTGTGAGGTGGTAGAAAGGTGTGAGGTGGTAGAAAGGTGTAAGGTGGTAGAAAGGTGGGAGGTGGTAGAAAGGTGGGAGGTGGTAGAAAGGTGGGAGGTGGTAGAAAGGTGTGAGGTGGTAGAAAGGTGTGAGGTGGTAGAAAGGTGTGAGGTGGTAGAAAGGTGTGAGGTGGTAGAAAGGTGTAAGGTGGTAGAAAGGTGGGAGGTGGTAGAAAGGTGTGAGGTGGTAGAAAGGTGTGAGGTGGTAGAAAGGTGTAAGGTGGTAGAAAGGCGAGAGGTGGTAGAAAGGTGGGAGGTGGTAGAAAGGTGTGAGGTGGTAGAAAGGTGTGAGGTGGTAGAAAGGTGTGAGGTGGTAGAAAGGTGTGAGGTGGTAGAAAGGTGTGAGGTGGTAGAAGGGTGTGAGGTGGTAGAAGGGTGGGAGGTGGTAGAAAGGTGGGAGGTGGTAGAAAGGTGTGAGGTGGTAGAAAGGTGTGAGGTGGTAGAAAGGTGTGAGGTGGTAGAAAGGTGTAAGGTGGTAGAAAGGTGGGAGGTGGTAGAAAGGTGTGAGGCGGTAGAACGGTGTGAGGTGGTAGAAAGGTGTAAGGTGGTAGAAAGGCGAGAGGTGGTAGAAAGGTGGGAGGTGGTAGAAAGGTGTGAGGTGGTAGAAAGGTGTGAGGTGGGAGAAAGGTGTAAGGTGGTAGAAAGGTGTAAGGTGGTAGAAAGGTGGGAGGTGGTAGAAAGGTGTGAGGTGGTAGAAAGGTGTGAGGTGGTAGAAAGGTGTAAGGTGGTAGAAAGGCGAGAGGTGGTAGAAAGGTGGGAGGTGGTAGAAAGGTGTAAGGTGGTAGAAAGGTGTAAGGTGGTAGAAAGGTGTGAGGTGGTAGAAAGGTGTGAGGTGGTAGAAAGGTGGGAGGTGGTAGAAAGGTGAGAGGTGGTAGAAAGGTGAGAGGTGGTAGAAAGGTGTGAGGTGGTTGAAAGGTGTGAGGTGGTAGAAAGGTGTGAGGTGGTAGAGAGGTGTAAAGTGGTAGAAAGTTGTAAGGTGGTAGAAAGGTGTAAGGTGGTAGAAAGGTGTAAGGTGGTAGAAAGGTGGGAGGTGGTAGAAAGGTGGGAGGTGGAAGAAAGGTGTGAGGTGGTATGAACCTTACCTAGCCAGTCACAGGGGGAAGGTGTCCTGGCGTGTCTCTTCAACACTTTATGCTCGAGTGTGTAAAGAACAGCTTCCTCCCCGAGGTCATCCTCTGGTGAAAAAATGCTACACGCTACATGCAATCTCTGAACAACTGTCAGTCTGTAACAGAACTCGTTTTGATTTGTTTTTCTATGACGTAAGGTCATATTGCTGCAGGTAAGTAATTTATTCACCACAGCCCATTACTGCGGGCATGTATTTACTTACTCGGGTAAATTAAATCCCGTGATTAGTCTAAAATCTTCAATAGGTAAAGAAAATAAAAATTTTATACAGACAAATTTAGAAATTGTTTTCCCATTTTACTGATTCCTTAACATATATTCCATAGTCTACCCAACCAGTTGCTCTTTTCTTCCTTACGTCTCTACCACTCACTCACCGCTCAGGTTTTTTGGTGGCCACACAGTCACCCATTGACCCCTTCTCTCCCGACCGTCTTTTACCTCTGTCTGAACCTAACAGCGCCGTCTGTCCACCGCCGTCAGTCTACGCGACATACAAGTGAAAAATCCAGTTTTCCCATCTGCTAAGTTTGTTCCCATAAAAAAAATCCAATACCGTTTTAATCTACATTATCATATACATAGCATCTCGCATTAAAATTAATTTATACACTTTGCCCAGACTCGTCCAAATACACCAACTTAACCATCGACACACACACACACACACACACACACACAGGAGGAACAGGCGTAGGTGCAGGTGGCTGGAACTTCTGAAGACGCTGGAGGAGGAACGAATTGTTAAGATAAGTTGGCCAAGGGAATGAGCAAAAGGCAAAAAAGTGGAATGAAGGAAGATCTTGAGAAACCACAGCCGGACTACCAATGTGTGGCGTGAGGGGGCCAGGAAGAAAGGCTGTGTCCCTCGACTGGTGGAAGATGCTGACCCCATTGACATCATGGTAATGTATATAGCACTTTATTTTCTTACGGGAGCCAATATGCTATTCCGTCTACTTCAAGTTTCCCCTTATTTTTTAAATTATCCCAAGACAAAAGTCACCATCCGAGATTTTCTAATGTATGTATGTATGTATGTATGTATGTATGTATGTGTGTGTGTGTGTGTGTGTGTGTGTGTGTGTGTGTGTGTGTGTGTGTCCACAGCGCCACAACACTAAGGGGTCTTCCTCACTTCCTCAAAAAATCTTCACAAACCAACAAGATTGTGTGATTGTATTACCTCGTGTCGCACATAGGAAAGTTTATTTCTCAAACTGATTGAGTGTTTACCCAGTGGCAATGTTTTACAAATGTTCAAGGGGTGAAAATGGCTAATGAAATGTGTGTGTAAAATCTAAAAAAAAAAATGACCTCATTGTTATTGGTAGAATCCATTCACGAGTTAATAAATGACAAAGAATAAACAATTTTTTCAGAAGATCAAACACTGCGCCTAACTAACAGGCGCTACACAATAAAACCATTCTATAGACATGAACGTGCATAATTATAGTCAACAATATGGTCTAAGACTCGTCAGAACGTGTGATTTACTGTGTTTGTGTTTAAATGAAGCTTCTACACCGATGCTTAATTTTAGATTGACATAAACTTGTGAAAAACATAAAAAAAATGGATGTTTAGGTCTAGAACTAATGTATCATCCTTCAAAGTTAACATATATTAAAAAAAAATGGATTAATCAAGAAACTAAGAAATCCTTCAAAAAAATTTTTCTGAATATGGTTATGTTAGGTTTTGTCACGAGAGAATATAACTCGGTGCCTCTTATTCTCACCAAATGTTGATAAATTCATAATATTGAATACAGAAAAATATTTCCCGTATGTCTTTCCTTCCTGTGATTTTGTAACATAAAGATAAAGAAAGAGAAGAAGCACCAGAAGTAGGACCCCACACGCTAGATAATATCTAAACGCATCGTTATAAATGAATCTCAACCAGGACTAGTGAAAATAACATTACTTGATACCGAAAGGAGAAAAAAAAGCTCTACTAGCATTAACTGGTTCTGTGTGGCACTAGATCAGTTGAGGCAGTTGTTCCTAATGTGTTGTCACCAAATACCATAAATAAGTATAAAATTACGTCGATTACTATGAAGTACAATTCATTACTTGCATATAAAGTTTAAGACTTATACATGGTCTCATAAGTGGAGTTTCGTGAATTGCCTTACTCTAGGTCAGCCCGACACCCCCGTTGCTCGACTGAGGATTAAGCCACATAATAATTATAAGAAGAAATATATTGAAAACTTGTTAAATAATAAGAGACACCAAGATCATTATTATCATTTGGTTCTGGTAGAGGTATTTCAGGTTATATAAAGAAGTACAATACGATAAAACCAACGTAATAAAGGAGAGGAAGATGCAAACGTTAATGATCAGAAAATAAACAGAAGGAAACCACATAAATATTAAAAGAGATAATATATACAAAATAGTGAGTGTAGTTCATGAAATGTGATGATTTATTAATGGAGATAACTTAGTGGTGATGTGGATAGGGACGTTTATAAGAAGGTGACATAATTGCCATAAAACATTGACAAACATTATAACTGGTGCGTCCATATGTAATCGAGATGATAGGAACAGACTGGAAGAGATAAAGAAAATAACACACGCTGTAAGAGGAATATACTGTAGTTGTTAAAGACTGAATGGTTGACAGAGCGTATTGGCGTCATGTAAGGACGAGAGAGAGAGAGAGAGATTGGGAGGCTGGTGTGGTAATGACGTCATTATGCTGTACTAACAATGGTGCTGCACTATGTCACTCATGCTGTACTAACAATGGTGCTGTACTATGTCACTCATGCTGTACTAACAATGGTGCTGTACTATGTCACTCATGCTGTACTAACAATGGTGCTGTACTATGTCACTCATGCTGTACTAACAATGGTGCTGTACTATGTCACTCATGCTGTACTAACAATGGTGCTGTACTATGTCACTCATGCTGTACTAACAATGGTGCTGTACTATGTCACTAATGCTGTACACATGGTGCTGTACTATGTCACTCATGCTGTACTAACAATGGTGCTGTACTATGTCACTCATGCTGTACTAACAATGGTGCTGTACTATGTCACTCATGCTGTACTAACAATGGTGCTGTACTATGTCACTCATGCTGTACTAACAATGGTGCTGTACTATGTCACTCATGCTGTACTAACAATGATGCTGTACTATGTCACTCATGCTGTACTAACAATGATGCTGTACTATGTCACTCATGCTGTACTAACAATGGTGCTGTACTATGTCACTCATGCTGTACTAACAATGGTGCTGTACTATGTCACTCATGCTGTACTAACAATGGTGCTGCACTATGTCACTCATGCTGTACTATGTCACTAATGCTGCACTAACAATGATCCTGTACTATGTCACTTATGCTGTACTAACAATGGTGCTGTACTATGTCACTAATGCTGTACTAACAATGATGCTGTACTATGTCACTCATGCTGTACTAACAATGATATTGAACTATGTCACTCATGCTGTACTAACAATGATGATGTGCTATGTCACTCATGCTGTACTAACAATGATGCTGTACTTTGTCACTCATACTGTACTAACAATGATGCTATACTATGTCACTCATGATGTACTAACAATGATGTTGTACTATGTTGCTCATGCTGTACTTTGTCACTCATACTGTACTAACAATGATACTGTACTATGTCACTCATGCTGTACTAACAATAATGCTGTTCTATGTTGCTCATGCTGTACTAACAATGATACTGTACTATGTCACTCATGCTGTACTAACAATGATGCTGTACTATGTCACTCATGCTGTACCAACAATGATGCTGTACTGTGTCACTCATGCTGTACTAACAATGATACTGTACTATGTCACTCATGCTGTACTACCAATGATGCTGTACTGTCACTCATGCTGTACTCTCACTCATGCTGTACTAACAATGATGCTGTACTATGTCACTCATGCTGTACTAACAATGATGTTGAACTATGTCACTTATGCTGTACTAACAATGATGCTGTACTATGTCACTCATGCTGTACCAACAATGATGCTGTACTATGTCACTCATGCTGTACTAACAATGATACTGTACTATGTCACTCATGCTGTACTACCAATGATGCTGTACTGTCACTCATGCTGTACTCTCACTCATGCTGTACTAACAATGATGCTGTACTATGTCACTCATGCTGTACTAACAATGATGTTGAACTATGTCACTCATGCTGTACTAACAATGATATTGTACTATGTCACTCATGCTGTACTAACAATGATGTTGAACTATGTCACTCATGCTGTACTAACAATGATGCTGCACTATGTCACTAATGCTGTACTAACAATGATGCTGTACTATGTCACTCATGCTGTACTAACAATGATGCTGTACTATGTCACTCATGCTGTACTAACAATGGTGCTGTACTATGTCACTCATGCTGTACTAACAATGATGCTGTACTATGTCACTCATGCTGTACTAACAATGATACTGTACTATGTCACTCATGCTGTACTAACAATGATGCTGTACTATGTCACTCATGCTGTACTAACAATGGTGCTGTACTATGTCACTCATGCTGTACTAACAATGGTGCTGTACTATGTCACTCATGCTGTACTAACAATGGTGCTGTACTATGTCACTCATGCTGTACTAACAATGGTGCTGTACTATGTCACTCATGCTGTACTAACAATGGTGCTGTACTATGTCACTCATGCTGTACTAACAATGATACTGTACTATGTCACTCATGCTGTACTATGTCACTCATGCTGTACTAACAATGATGCTGTACTATGTCACTCATGCTGTACTAACTATGATACTGTACTATGTCACTCATGCTGTACAAAGACACTGACTCACTCACTCACTGACTGAATGACTCATTGACCCACTGACTGACTCACTGACTGACTCCCTCAATCACAATCACTGAAGGAGAAAATTTAAGTCATCTCTCACACCAACTAGGCATTATGGTGATAGTTTAGGCGTGAACTTAATACATAGAGCCGTGGGAGAAGTAAACAATATATACATACAAGGATACGAATAAAAGGAGATAAACGAATGGGTAATTTTTTATGAAGACTTCCTGAAAATATTAAAGGATAATACAAGAGAAATTTAGTAAATAAAAGTATGTATGTACAAGGCAAATATATTCACAGTGAAGGAAAATAATAACAGCACAGGATAAAGGTGAAGATAAATGGGGGGAAAATACTTTTTGTTTAGGATTTGATTAAGGAGGGAGGAGAGGAGTTGGGGGAGGAGAGGAGTTGGGGAGGAGAGGAGAGAGGAGTTGGGGGAGGAGAGGAGTTGGGGGAGGAGAGGAGTTGGGGAGGAGAGGAGTTGGGGGAGGAGAGGAGTTGGGGAGGAGAGGAGTTGGGGGAGGAGAGGAGTTGGGGGAGGAGAGGAGTTGGGGGAGGAGAGGAGTTGGGGGAGGAGAGGAGTTGGGGAGGAGAGGAGTTGGGGGAGGAGAGGAGTTGGGGAGCAGAGGAGTTGGGGAGGAGAGGAGTTGGGGAGGAGTGGGGTTGGGGGAAGAGTGGGGTTGGGGGAAGAGTGGGGTTGGGGGAGGAGTGGGGTTGGGGGAAGAGTGGGGTTGGGGGAGGAGTGGGGTTGGGGAGGGAGGAAGAGGGGGAGGTAGGAGGAGGGGGAGGGAAGGAAAATTAATTTTTTTTATGAAATTGGAAATATGAATTCTGAGACATCTGAGACGAAGATGAAAGATCAACAACATGAGTGAGAAATGTCATGAGAGGTAAATATTTGTGTCTGGATGTGCGGTGGAGCGTGGTGGAAGGCAGGTGGTGTGGTGGAGCGTGGAGGAAGGCAGGTGGTGCGGTGGAGCGTGGAGGAAGGCAGGTGGTGTAGTGGAGTGTGGAGGAAGGTAGGTGGTGTGGTGGGGCGTAAAGGAAGGCAGGTGGTGTGGTGGAGCGTGGAGGAATGCAGGTGGTGTAGTGGAGCGTGGAGGAAGGCAGGTGGTGTAGTGGAACGTGGAGGAAGGCAGGTGGTGCGGTGGAGCGTGAAGGAAGGCAGGTGGTGTGGTGGAGCGTGGAGGAAGGCAGGTGGTGTGGTCGAGCGTGGAGGAAGGCAGGTGGTGTGGTCGAGCGTGGAGGAAGGCAGGTGGTGTGGTGGAGCGTGGAGGAAGGCAGGTGGTGTGGTGGAGCGTGGAGGAAGGCAGGTGGTGTGGTGGAGCGTGGAGGAAGGCAGGTGGTGTGGTGGAGCGTGGAGGAAGGTAGGAGGTGTGGTGGAGCGTGGAGAAAGGCAGGTGGTGCGGTGGAGCGTGGAGGAAGGCAGGTGGTGTAGTGGAGCGTGAAGGAAGGCAGGTGGTGCAGTGGAGCGTGGAGGAAGGCAGGTGGTGTGGTGGAGTGTGGAGGAAGGCAGGTGGTGTGGTGGAGCATGAAGGAAGGTAGAAGGCGTGACCGAATGAAGGAAGGCAGAAGGCGTGACAGCATGAAGGAAGGCAGAGGGCGTGACAGCATGAAGGAAGGCAGAAGGCGTGACAGCATGAAGGAAGGCAGAAGGCGTGACAGCATGAAGGAAGGCAGAGGGCGTGACAGCATGAAGGAAGGCAGAGGGCGTGACAGCATGAAGGAAGGCAGAAGGCGTGACAGCATGAAGGAAGGCAGAAGGCGTGTCAGCATGAAGGAAGGCAGAAGGCGTGACAGCATGAAGGAAGGCAGAAGGCGTGACAGCATGAAGGAAGGCAGAAGACGTGACAGGATTAAGGAAGGCAGAAGGCGCAGCGGAGCATGAAGAAAGCCAGTCTAACCAAATCTAATACATCAAAAGGTGACAATGTAAATACGCAACAGAAGACTTGACTGATGATTATTGTTGTCCTACACAAAAAATATTGCCCCCCCCCCCCCCTCCCCACCCTAGACCAGCTGGCGGGAGATAGACTCTGTAGAAACAATAGACTTTTGGCAGCGAGTTTCGTTATTCGGCTCACTAAATGGTCATTAAGATCTTATATGGTTATTAAGATCACTATGTGGTCATTAAAATCTCTCTATGGTCATTAAGATCACTATATGGTCATTTAAATCACTATATGGTCATTAAAATCACTATAAGGTTATTAAGATCACTATGTGGTCGTTAAAATCTCTCTATGGTCATTAAGATCACTATATGGTCATTACGATTATTATAAGGTAATTTGGATCACTATATGGTCATTAAAATCACACAATTATGTTGAGAAATGATCTACTTTGTTTACAGTACTTTGGGACATGATGTCATGTACAGAGAAGTGAAGAAACAAAACATATACAGCGGGTCTGACCTGGTGGTGGAGCAGTGAATATAAGCAGGTGTGTTGATGGCCACCACACCTGCGGGCAGTCGACTAATTAGGTGTATAACAAACCTTCCTCCCAGTAATTATTTCTGTATTTAGCCGCCGGCTCCATTTTATTCTAACAGCCAATTATTCCTCAACTATAGTACTTTTCTGTTAATGACCATAATCTCTCGTTCACCCAAGTTGCCTTAAGCTTCTTACATATAAAACTTCTTTTCCGTGTTCCCAAATATTGTCATATCCACCAGCTTGGCCAGTGTTGTGTAAGTCACCACCACCAGCCTGGCCAGTGTTGTGTAAGTCACCACCACCAGCCTGGCCAGTGTTGTGTAGGTCACCATCACCACCAGAACGAGACAACTACACTCCAACTCCTCAATCACTATCCCCGCCACTCACAGCCAAGACCTGGAGCTGTACATAACAGAGTCCCTCCTCACCACAACAAAAGACCAACCATCTCCAGACACGAACAGTCACTTGACCTCCTGGTCGTCTCCAGTGGTCGCCCGCTGTACCTATACATTTAATTATGCCTCATTGCGTATTCTTAAAATTTGCTGATGCAGGATTATTATAACTTCACTGAATTTGCTTTATTTTTTATCAGTTGCTCTCTGAATGTTATTATGTATTCATGTTTCGTTTGTCTGAACATTTTTTTCTATGCACAACTCTGAGGAGGGTCACTGTGATAACCAAAACGTTTCTTATGTTCATCTTTGTCTTAGCCTTAATACTTAGAGATTA
>CAUDMG010002641.1:0-11795 GCA_958450375.1 Homarus gammarus | reverse complement strand
GGAGGAAGGTAGGTGGTGTGGTGGAGCGTGGAGGAAGGCAGGTGGTGTGGTGTGGCGTGAAGGAAGGCAGGTGGTGTGGTGGGGCGTGGAGGAAGGCAGGTGGTGTGGTGGGGCGTGAAGGAAGGCAGGTGGTGCGGTGGAGCGTGGAGGAAGGCAGGTGGTGCGGTGGAGCGTGGAGGAAGGCAGGTGGTGTAGTGGAGCGTGAAGGAAGGCAGGTGGTGTGGTGGGGCGTGAAGGAAGGCAGGTGGTGTGGTGGGGCGTGAAGGAAGGCAGCTGGTGTGGTGGGGCGTTGAGGAAGGCAGGTGGTGCGGTGGAGCGTGGAGGAAGGCAGGTGGTGTAGTGGAGCGTGGAGGAAGGCAGGTGGTGTAGTGGAGCGTGAAGGAAGGCAGGCGGTGTGGTGGGGCGTGAAGGAAGGCAGGTGGTGTGGTAGGGCGTGGAGGTAGGCAGGTGGTGTGATGGAGCGTGAAGGAGGGCAGGTGGTGTGATGGGGCGTGGAGGAAGGCAGGTGGTGTGGTGGAGCGTGGAGGAAGGCAGGTGGTGGAGTGGAGCGTGACGGAAGGCAGGTGGTGTGGTGGAGCGTGAAGGAAGGCAGGTGGTGTGGTGGAGCGTGAAGGAAGGCAGGTGGTGTGGTGGAGCGTGGAGGAAGGCAGGCGGTGTGGTGGAGCGTGAAGGAAGGCAGGTGGTGTGGTGGAGCGTGGAGGAAGGCAGGCGGTGTGCTGGAGCGTGGACGAAGGCAGGTGGGGCGTGATGGAGGGCAGGTGGTGTGGTGGAGCGTGGACGAAGACAGGTGGTGTGGTGGAGCGTGAAGGAAGGCAGGTGGTGTGGTGGAGCGTGAAGGAAGGCAGGTGGTGTGGTGGAGCGTGGAGGAAGGCAGGCGGTGTGGTGGAGCGTGGAGGAAGGCAGGTGGGCGTGGAGGAAAGCAGGTGGTGTGGTGGAGCGTGGACGAGGGCAGGTGGGGCGTGGTGGAGGGCAGGTGGTGTGGTGGAGCGTGGACGAAGGCAGGTGGGGCGTGGTGGAGGGCAGGCGGTGTGGTGGAGCGTGGTGGAGGGCCGGTGGTGTGGTGGAGCGTGGAGGAAGACAGGTGGTGTGGTGGAGCGTGAAGGAAGGCAGGTGGTGTGGTGGAGCGTGGAGGAGGGCAGGCGGTGTGGTGGAGCGTGGAGGAAGGTAGGTGGGCGTGGAGGAAAGCAGGTGGTGTGGTGGAGCGTGGAGGAAGGCAGGTGGTGTGGTGGAGCGTGGAGGAAGGCAGGTGGGCGTGGAGGAAAGCAGGTGGTGTGGTGGAGCGTGGAGGAAGGCAGGTGGTATAGTGAAGCGTGGAGGAAGGCAGGTGGTGTGGTCGAGCGTGGAGGAAGGCAGGTGGTGTGGTGGAGCGTGGAGGAAGTTAGGTGGTGCGGTGGAGCGTGGGGGAAGGCAGGTGGTGTGGTGGAGCGTGGGGGAAGGCAGGTGGTGTGGTGGAGCGTGGAGGAAGGCAGGTGGTGTGGTGGAGCGTGGAGGAAGGCAGGTGGTGCGGTGGAGCGTGGAGGAAGGCAGGTGGTGTAGTGGAGCATGAAGGAAGGCAGAAAGCGTGACCGAATGAAGGAAGGCAGAAGGCGCGACAGCATGAAGGAAGGCAGAAGGCGTGACAGCATGAAGGAAGGCAGAAGGCGCAGCGGAGCATGAAGAATGCCAGTCTAACCAAATCTAATACATCAAAAGGTGACCATGTAAATACGCAACAGAAGACTTGACTGATGATTATTGTTGTCCTACGCAAAAAATATTGCCCCCCCCCCCCCTTCCTAGACCAGCTGGCGGGAGATAGACTCTGTAGAAACAATAGACTTTTGGCAGCGAGTTTCGTTGTTTGGCTCACTAAATGGTCATTGAGATCTTATATGGTTATTAAGATCACTATGTGGTCATTAAAATCTCTCTATGGTCATTAAGATCACTGTATGGTCATATAAATCACTATATGGTTTTTAAATCACTATATGGTCATTAAAATCACTATAAGGTTATTAAGAACACTATATGGTCGTTAAAATCTCTCTATGGTCATTAAGATCACTATATGGTCATCAAAATCACACAATTATGTTGAGAAATGATCTACTTTGTTTTCAGTATTTTGGGACATGATGTCATGTACAGGGAAGTGAAGAAACAAAACAGGTACAGCGGGTCTGACCTGGTGGTGGAGCAGTGAATATAAGCAGGTGTGTTGATGGCCACCACACCTGCGGGCAGTCGACTAATTAGGTGTATAACAAACCTTTCTCCCAGTAATTATTTCTGTATTTAGCCGCCGGCTCCATTTAATTATTCTAACATCCAATTATTCCTCAACTATAGTACTTTTCTGTTAATGACCATAATCTCTCGTTCACCCAAGTTGCCTTAAGCTTCTTACGTATAAAACTTCTTTTCCGTGTTCCCAAATATTGTCATATCCACCAGCTTGGCCAGTGCTGTGTAAGTCACCACCACCAGCCTGGCCAGTGTTGTGTAAGTCACCACCACCAGCCTGGCCAGTGTTGTGTAGGTCACCATCACCACCAGAACGAGACAACTACACTCCAACTCCTCAGTCACTATCCCCGCCACTCACAGCCAAGACCTGGAGCTGTACATAACAGAGTCCCTCCTCACCACAACAAAAGACCAACCATCTCCAGACACGAACAGTCACTTGACCTCCTGGTCGTCTCCAGTGGTCGCCCGCTGTACCTATACATTTAATTATGCCTCATTGCGTATTCTTAAAATTTGCTGATGCAGGATTATTATAACTTCACTGAATTTGCTTTATTTTTTATCAGTTGCTCTCTGAATGTTATTATGTATTCATGTTTCGTTTGTCTGAACATTTTTTTCTATGCACAACTCTGAGGAGGGTCACTGTGATAACCAAAACGTTTCTTATGTTCATCTTTGTCTTAGCCTTAATACTTAGAGATTACTATCGGGTGGCGGGCAGATGAGATCATTGTGAACATCTAACATTTACTACTGGCCTATAAATGGCTTCAAGGCTTCCAATGATTTCTATTTTTCTCTTTACTCCAGCCTTTATCTCCAACTTCACAGGGAAACTGACACGTTTGGTCGGCTATTTCCTGGTCTCATGTCAGGCTCCCAAAAACTTCCCTCGAGACTACTAATGTATGTACCGTCTTCTTGATCCTCGCTAGAGCACAGCCTTCAGTCGTCAACATTTTATGTAGATTTACGAGAATTTGCATACTTGGTGCCCGCTGCCTCGAGTAGCTCCACCACCCCCCACCTCCCCCGAGGAAATGTCAGAAAACAAGATCAAAGGCGTGGTGAAGCGCCTGAGCCGGTGAGGAAACATCTTGTGTGAAGACTTGGTTGTATCTTCAGTAGTGGAATCAGCGGTACACAACACACACAACCGGCAAAAAAAAAAATATTATTTGAAAAATCCCATCAGTTAAGTTTATACTTTTAAAATAAAATCCACACTATATCTTGACAAATGGATAAAACCCTGCCAGATACGTCCCCGTTATAAAATAAAATTAAAGAAAAACTACCCAGTCTCTTTTTTATCAGATGATAAACAGAATACTTAATTGAACAAAAATCCCACAAGATCAATTGTTTTAATACTTCTGTGACCTGTTATGTTAGATATGATGACATTCTCTTCTACAACTGAATGATACATATATGTGTAGCTGTAATTAATGACAGACTAATACCAATTATCGATATCATTTCCTTGGGCAAGTATTGTTTTATATTTCACTCCAGTGGTATAAATTCTTCTTGCGAAAAATAAGTTGCTTGTAATAATAACATGTTTTATTTATCTTTGTAATTTTGTTGAAAGGACTGAACTTCTGCACCGCTAAAAGTAAAACATAATTTGGTAAACTTTCAGTAATTAGTGTTATAGAAACATTTGTTGACTTTTGAAGCACAATATGACGTAAATTCGCTCCCAAAAAGTATCTTTACGGAGACGTCCGATGAGTTTCAAAATGAACACTGCGACTCATAAGAACATAAGAACATAAGAATGGAGGAAACTGCAGCGGGCCTATTGGCCCATACTGGGCAGTCCCGTTTACACGCAACCCCTATTGCTCATATGAGCATCCAACCAATGTTTGAAGCAATTCAGCGTATTCGAGTTAATGATGATATTTGGTAACTTGTTCCATTCATCCACTACTCTGTTTCCAAACCAGTGTTTACCTATTTCACGCCTAAATCTAAATTTGTCCAATTTAAAACCATTGTTACGAGTTCGCTCCTGGTTGGATAATTTGAGTACCTTTGTAATGTCCCCTTTGTTTAGCCCTGCCTTCCATTTATACACCTCTATCAGGTCGCCCCTCGCTCTACGTCTCTCAAGGGAGTGCAAATTAAGATGCTTTAACCTGTCTCTATACTCAAGGTTCCTGATACCCGGGATTAGTCTTGTCATTCTCCTCTGAATTCTTTCCAAGGATTCTATATCCATTCTGTAATACGGTGACCAGAACTGGACTGCGTAATCCAGGTGTGGTCTCACAAGAGCAAGATACAGTTTTAGGATGACCTCGCTAGTCTTGTAACTAACACTCCTTTGTATGAACCCAAGTACTTTATTAGCCTTGTTTCGAGCAAAAACACATTGTTTACTTGGCTTAAGGTTCCTACTTATCATTACTCCTAAATCTCTCTCGCAGTCGGATTTCTCTATGGCATCGTTGTTCATCTGGTATCTGGTTTCCCTGTTTACATTTCCTATACTGAGTACTTTACATTTGTCAATGTTGAATTTCATCTGCCATTTTTCAGACCATTCGAAAAATTTGTTTAGATCCTCCTGTAGTTTTGCCGAGTCCTCGTCAGATTTGATAACACGTCCTATTTTAGTATCATCAGCAAATTTACTTATGTTGCTGTCTATGCCGATATCTATGTCGTTTATGTATATAATAAACAATAATGGTCCAAGTACTGAGCCTTGGGGAACTCCACTTGTGACGTTGCTCCAATGGGACTTAGTGCCGTTAATGCTCACTCGCTGTTTCCTGTCCTGTAACCACGCCCTAATCCATTTAAGGATGTCACCTTTGATGCCATGAGCTTCTACCTTTCTAATTAGTCTTTCGTGGGGTACTCTGTCGAAGGCTTTGCTAAAGTCGAGATATACCACATCATAATTGTGCCCCTCGTCCACTGATTCGAAAACTGATGAAAAGAATGTTAATAGATTAGTTAGGCAAGAACGTCCGCTTGTGAAGCCATGCTGGGAATCATTGATCAATCTGTGCTTCTCCAGGTGATTTCGAATAGAGTTTGAAATGATTGCTTCCAGTAATTTGCCTACTATTGATGTTAGACTGATTGGGCGGTAGTTAGAGGATAGTGATCTATCCCCCTTCTTGAAGATCGGTATTACATTCGCTATCCTCCAGGATTCTGGTACTACACCTGTTTTTAAGGACATGTTAAACAACTTTGCTAAGGGCATACTAAGCTCTTCCTTACATTCCTTTAATACTCTGGCAAATACCTCATCGGGACCAGGTGACTTATTAGGCTTTAGTTTGTCTATTTGCTTACTAACATCGTTACTAGTCACTACTATCTCACTTAATTTGTTTTCTTCACTATCTCTGAATAGAGTCGGTGCCTCGGGTATCATGTTTAAATTTTCGCTGGTGAAAACTGTTGAAAAATATTTATTCAAATTATTGCTCATTTCTCCGTCGTTATCAGTGAGCTCGCCGGAGTCTGACCGTATTGGTCCAATCTTTTCTCGTGTTTTAGTTTGGTACATTTGGTAGAATCATTTGGGGTTTGTCTTTGCCTCCCTTGCTATCCTTACCTCATTATTCCTCTTTGCTTTCCTTATCTCGGTTTTAACCCTACTCGCCAATACCCTATAATAGTCCCGGAGGTGAATTTCGCCACGATTTATCCTTCTACCTATAGCCTTCCTTTGGCCAATGATGTTCTTTAAATAATTATTTATCCATTTAGGGTCATTGTTGTTTGATCTGAGTTTTTTGTATGGTATGTTCTGCCTTTGTGCATTAAGTAACTCACTATTTAAATTGTCGTGGAACTCGGCAATCTCAGATCTCGTTATCAGGTCGGTGTCATCTGTCAGGTTCACGGCCAAGCGCGACACCCCCTCTCTCAGCTGCCTCTTTAAACTGTCAAAGTTTGCCCTTCTGAAATCTGGTACTTTAGTGGAATTTTCCTTACGTCTGCCCTGAAAATCTAACTGGAATCGAATTTCTTTGTGATCGCTGTTTGCAAGTTCGTTCCCTACCTCGACATTGCTAATGAGGTTTTCTCTGTTTGACAAAACTAAATCCAATATATTATTACCCCGTGTGGGTTCGGTTATATGTTGACTTAGGA
Organism: Homarus gammarus; assembly: GCA_958450375.1. Lineage (NCBI taxonomy): Eukaryota > Metazoa > Arthropoda > Malacostraca > Decapoda > Nephropidae > Homarus > Homarus gammarus. Next base: position 5,429 of record CAUDMG010002641.1, on the reverse strand, counting down.
AACAGTCCTGGATCGTCTCGAGAAAATCCTCTGATTCTGAGTTTCCCGTAAGGTCGGTCCAATCTATTTGGCCAAGGTTAAAGTCGCCTACTATACAGACTTTGTTGTGTATGGAAGCCCTGCGCATTTCATCCCAGATAAGTCGCTCATTGACTCTGTCAAGATTGGGGGGTCTATATATTACTCCTGTGATTAATTTTTCCCGACCGTCGCTTAATTCTATCCAAATTGTTTCTGTATTCCTCTCAGTTTTTATTTCCTTATTTATTTCACACTTCAGGTTATCCCTAACATAGATTGCTACTCCGCCTCCTTTCCTGGTCTGCCTATCGGTATGGAACAGTTTGTAACCCGCAATTTGGTATTCGACTGGTAATTCACGTGTGTCTAGGTTGATCTATGTTTCAGTGAATGCAATTATATCGATTTCTTCGGTACATACCAAGGCCCTAATATCATCCATTTTGTTTCTCATACTTCTACTGTTCGCGTAATATACATTTAAGTTAGTCGTGTTCTGAGTCCTTCCCTTACCGCGTTTAGTTTTAAACTCCCTGTCTAATTTAGTTATGTCATCATTCCTAACACTATTTCCCTGTAATCTTTCGCCTTGTTTACCCGCTCCCACTGCAGTCTCCTCCACCCCCGTGCCCCTATGTTCTCTTAGCAGTTTAAAGACTTCGATATCTTTTGAACTGCCCCCTCTAGAGCCCCAGCCTGTTGTCTCGGTAGGGTTGTCAAAATCCTTTGTTCGTTGTGTCATATTGTCTCAAACAAAATTCTTTGGATACTTTTTTGAAGCAAGTAGCCAGCCGTCAGGACATATAATCTATGATCATCGGAGACAAATAAGTTTCTTGAACTGATCTCTGATGTAAGCAACGAATCTCTTTGGATGTATAGATAAATATTCTATAGTTGTCTGTGTCAGTTTACTCTATTAACTACTGTACATGTATGTCCTGGAACCAGTGAGGACATGGTTTCCAGAGTGAAAAATTAAAGTGACACACACACACACACACACCTTTCAGTCACTCACTTGTGGCGTCCCCTAAGGCACCAAGATGGGACCAATATGCTTCCTTATGCTTATCAATGATGCCCTAAAGGAAACCCCTGCTCGCTGGAAATATGTCGGCGTTTCCACCATTGGGATTAGTGTCAACAATTCTGCTACAGACTATATCACCCTCCAGGATTTTGTGAACAGTCTCCAAAATTGGGCCACAAATAACCACGCCACCATCAACCATACCAAGGACCATGGTTATGCACATCAACCTCTCCTCCGACAATGTCCCAGCCCCTTCCATTAATTTAGGTCCCAACACACTCTAGGTTGTAGATTCCAACTAACCTCCTCGGCGACAGCATAGACATCAAACTAAATTGAAAAACACACGTCAGTGAAGTTGTCAAATCCTCCAGTTTCCCTCTCAACCTCATCCGCCGGCTCAAGTCCTTCGGAGTTGTTGCGCCCGAGCTCCTCAGTGTTTACTCAACATTCATACTTCCCAAGCTCACCTATGCCTCCCCCACCTGGTCTTCCTCCCTAAATGCCACACAACGTAAACACCTAGAAAAAGTGCAAAAGAGGGCATGCAAGATTATTCTCTCCCTTTCCTACTCCACATACCAAGAAGCGCTCAACACACTGACCCTCTCGGCTTTCTCTGACAATCACCACGACCTCATCTGCAAATTTCGTGAGAAGCTTCTGCACCATCCTCGACAGCGGTTCCTGCTTCTACCCGAGATCCCTCGTCCGAAAATTGCTGTTCGACACCGCAACCTCATCCAGCCCATACGAGCACGTACTGATCGCTATAAGAACAGCCCAGTCCCAACCATTGTAAAAATTATCAATAACTTGTAATCAACCAGTGTATCACTCCCAGTCAATCTTACCGTTTTGCACTGTCACTATGTTGAAATGCCCTTTAGTTTGAGCTTCTCCCCACCCAGTTATTATATATCATATTTGTATCACTTATGTCACTTGCATAATATTGGTCAATTAATTGACCCATTCCCCAATTATGCAACTGTATATTTAAAGCCTTCCGGCTGCCATGACATTTCAATAAACCATTAATTATTATTATTATTATTATTATTATTATTATTATTATTACACACACACACACACACACACACACACACACACACACACACACACACAAATAATCCCAACAGAGGCATTATACAAAACCAAGTTACATATTTCTCCGTTAGAAAGAAAGAAACCAACAACATTAATATTTAATTCTGGAATAAAAATCAGGAACTCCTCAGCGGCCACAGCTCCGAGAAACAGTTATGGCGTCGTAAAACTCTTGATTCAGCAGTAGTGATATTATTACCCCAGTAGGAGACGGGTGGGGGAGGGGGAAATGGGGGAGTGGGGGTGAGAGAGTGTGTGGGGAGGGGGGTGATGGAGGGTGAGAGAAGGGGTGTTGAGGGTGAGAGAGAGTGAGAGAAAGGGGATGAGGAAGAGTGAAAGAAGGGGTGGGGGTAAGAGAGGGTGAGGGAAAGGGGGTGAGGGAGGGTGAATGTGAAGGAAGTGAAGGGGGATGGTGGATGTGCGAAGGAAAGGGGGAAGTGGTTGAGGTAGGGTTGGGTGAGGGAGAGTCGGGGTGAGGCAGGAGCAAGAGATAGAATATATATGAGGAGACAGGAGGAAGAAATACATTAAAGAGGAAGAATAAATTAAGTGATGAAGTAGTAGAGGCAGAGTGTGTGTGTGTGTGTGTGTGTGTGTGTGTGTGTGTGTGTGTGTTATGATGTTTGGTGGTACATGATAGTATTATGGTGTGTGTGGTGGTACATTGTAATGTTATGGTGTGTGTGGTGGTACATGGTAGTATTATGGTGTGTGTGGTGGTACATGGTAGTATTATGGTGTGTGTGGTGGTACATGGTAGTATTATGGTGTGTGTGGTGGTACATGGTAGTATTATGGTGTGTGTGGTGGTACATGGTAGTGTTATGGTGTGTGTGGTGGTACATGGTAGTATTATGGTGTGTGTGGTGGTACATGGTAGTGTTATGGTGTGTGTGTGGTGGTACATGGTAGTATTATGGTGTGTGTGGTGGTACATGGTAGTATTATGGTGTGTGTGGTGGTACATGGTAGTATTATGGTGTGTGTGGTGGTACATGGTAGTATTATGGTGTGTGTGGTGGTACATGGTAGTGTTATGGTGTGTGTGGTGGTACATGGTAGTGTTATGGTGTGTGTGGTGGTACATGGTAGTATTATGGTGTGTGTGGTGGTACATGGTAGTATTATGATGAGTGTGGTGGTACATGGTAGTATTATGGTGTGTGTGGTGGTACATGGTAGTATTATGGTGTGTGTGGTGGTACATGGTAGTGTTATGGTGTGTGTGGTGGTACATGGTAGTATTATGGTGTGTGTGGTGGTACATGGTAGTGTTATGGTGTGTGTGGTGGTACATGGTAGTGTTATGGTGTGTGTGGTGGTACATGGTAGTATTATGGTGTGTGTGGTGGTACATGGTAGTGTTATGGTGTGTGTGGTGGTACATGGCAGTATTATGGTGTGTGTGGTGGTACATGGTAGTGTTATGGTGTGTGTGGTGGTACATGGTAGTGTTATGGTGTGTGTGGTGGTACATGGTAGTGTTATGGTGTGTGTGGTGGTACATGGTAGTGTTATGGTGTGTGTGGTGGTACATGGTAGTGTTATGGTGTGTGTGGTGGTACATAAGAGTATTATGGTGTGTGTGGTGGTACATGGTAGTGTTATGGTGTGTGTGGTGTTACATGGTAGTGTTATGGTGTGTGTGGTGGTACATGGTAGTATTATGGTGTGTGTGGTGTTACATGGTAGTATTATGGTGTGTGTGGTGTTACATGGTAGTGTTATGGTGTGTGTGGTGGTACATGGTAGTATTATGGTGTGTGTGGTGGTACATGGTAGTATTATGGTGTGTGTGGTGGTACATGGTAGTATTATGGTGTGTGTGGTGGTATATGGTATTACTATGGTGTGTGTGGTGGTGCATGGTAGTAATTTGGTGTGTGTGGTGGTACATGGTAGTGTTATTGTGTGTGTGGTGGTACACGGTAGTATTATGGTGAGTGTGGTGGTACATGGTAGTGTTATGGTGTGTAGTAGTACATGGTAGTGTTATGGTGTGTAGTAGTACATGGTAGTTTATGACACAAATGGTGGTTCTTACTTCCATATAAACCATATGTGTGGAAGATGGTCTAGTAATATAATGAACAGATGGAACACAGTGAGAGCGTATAGTGACTGTAAACAAAAGATACAGACAACATGAAGAGGCATTATGCAAGAGACTCGAGATCTGGCGGGGGAATTAAGGGAATCAAGGTTGATTAAGATGTATCTCTTGGGACCTGAATATATGTATATTTGGTAATGGTTGAAGATGCGGCACCTCAGGGAAGGCAAGAAAGGTCCATAGGATGTATAATGTGGTATATGGGGTGAGGAGGTAGGTGTACGTCGTGTGTACTGTACCACTTGTCAATTTATTAGTGATGAGGAAATAGAATCATATTTTTTTTACAGGAAAGTTAAAATTATATTATACACAATAGAGGAAATTTATATGTTAGATATAATTTATTTTATTTTAGAGTGAAGTCTGGGATTGTCATCAATTTGTAGACTGGGATTTTAATTATTTTTTATTGTTGGTGTAATGGAGAGGACAGGTGAAGAGTTAGGTGAGGTTCGAGGTACTGTACAGGAAGCAGGGTGGCGTGGACTCACACGCACATACACTGTACATGAATACTCGCATACATACATGCATACACACGCGCACACACACAGAGAGAGAGAGAGAGAGAGAGAGAGAGAGAGAGAGAGAGAGAGAGAGAGAGAGAGAGAGGCCTTGGTAGCAGAGGGCAAAGATTAACAGAAGAGAGGATCACCAACAGAATATCAATAAATCATACACTAGCCGATATCACAATGTTGACGGCATCATTGTTCTATATCATACTCAGTGAACCTATTATATAGACATTAACACCGTCACTTGTTTACATGTTAATACCATAGACGTGAGCGGTGAACAACTTGATGATTTAGTCTTCTCATGGTTAACGGAATATGACAATGAAAGTTAAATTTTACTTAACTTTTTAGTCAATCTTAAGTTGCCTTAGATTCATTAGACTTTAACTTCTTGCTCTTAGTCAGAATATTGAGGCCTCAGGTAACCTTCGAGCAGCTGATTAACATATTGGAAATTTTATATAGCTTATTTTTACTCATCGTAATTCCAGTTTTATAGACACTTTGGTAAACTTGTACACATAAGCCGTCTTCTACTCCTTCAAGCATGGTCGACGATGTACAGTACTCCATTGATGCTTAACATCTAACTGGCCATCCTCGTGCTCCGTGTGGTGGTAACTGA
>CAUDMG010002640.1:0-29259 GCA_958450375.1 Homarus gammarus | reverse complement strand
GGTCAATCAACTTAATGCAGGAATCACAGTTAGTGATCTGAAATATTCGTCGATTGCGACACATTGTATCCATGAGAAAAAAAAGAGCCGATACTTTTGGGGAGAAGTACACTCGGAAACCATAATCTCTAGCCCACCTGGGTCAGTGCTGGAGGTTAGTACAGTGTCCTTTCTGGTGGCGGGCCCACTCTAACTATCACGAGGCAACACATGCACGAACACACACAGTCATAGTACGGCTGTATAGATGATATTACGTATAAATATTGTATATGGCATTCTATACTCTGCATTATCTTCATTATATATGAACACGAAGAAAAATTACCATAGGTTGTAGTTACGAAAGTATGAATGGAAATAAACACTTCCAAACCACCCAGTGAGTCCACACAACGTTTACAGCGCTTGTGTGTGTGTGTGCCAGACCAAGATGCTTCCACCACACCCATCTATATCTTTTATTTCCCTTCATTCGCATAACTATATGAAAAATCGTGTTTAATTTAACTTCATATTTCAAAGACCTTACATTACATGTGGATCAGTCACTCCTCATTTGACACACTTACAGTGTAATACTATGACCATCCCACCTGGGCACATGGAGGCCCACGGTAACTCTCACGGGGCAACATACGCACGAACACACAAGTTATGATATGAATCCTTCCAGGCTTCAGTATCAGTATCATGTTATGTTCAATGTGCTTTGTATCTTGGTAACTAGTCATAGTATCAATACATGACAGTGTTATAAGTATAAAATTGTAACTTTTGCCCTACAGTTATTGTTGTAAATCATGGATAGGAAGCATACATAAATTGTAATATCAAGTGTATGGTTCGCTCAAAGCCATCCCAAGTCAGACAACACGTCACACAAAGTTACACTGTGTGTGCGTGTGCGTGTGCATGTGCATGTGCGTGTGTGTGTGTGTGTGTGTGTGTGTGTGTGTGTGTGTGTTCTGTAACATTAAGCTTCTTCCTTAGTAGATAAGATGTTTCATAAAGAGGTCTCCCATTCGTCATTGTGAGCATCGTCCCAGAGCACATTGTTTCCATCAAAACCATGGGTCATCCATTATTTCTCTTCTTCTGTGTAACTATATCCATATGGCTAAGTGCTTGCTTTTCATTTCTTTATTTACCAAAATAATGTGGATCAGTTACTCGTTATTTAACACATACATGCACTTATATCATGAAGATTGCTTTGTAGGCATGACTGTTGGTTAATTGAAACCCCAAAAATATTTTTCACATTTATTATGCATAAATATTGGAAACATATCTATGTGATTATTGTAGTATATAACATATATTTAATGTATGGACAGATTCCCAAGAGTTATGCATATTAATACATAGATTTTGTAAGTATATTTATGTGAAGTGACGTAAAACCACATAGTAAAATACCTGGACAAATTCCCGAGAGTTAGGAAACGAAATCTATGTGGCCCCAACGAGGTTACACCAGAGAGCTAACTCCCCCGCCACCCCCTACAAGGCACCGTCGTTGGCGGAGATTTAATTCTTGACCACAGGATCCCGAGGCAAGGCTACTACCACTGAGACACCTCGTGCCCATAGGTTAATACCGTGTCCAACCTCCATCTGCTGCTATAACTTCACGCAATCTGGTGGGCATGGAATCAACCAGATTGCTGCAGATGTTCGGCCTCCTCCTAATTCCCTCCCATACATTATGTGCGTGTCTCCTCACTGCCTCCCTCGTTTTCTCCTCAACATCCCATTCAACAACCATATGCGCCCATAGATTTTCTATTGGATTACAATCGGCTCCTTTAGGGGGCCAGTCCAATATAATAATCTGCGGGTGTGCCTCAAACCAACGCTTGACTGTCCGACTTGTATTTATTGGACTGCGGTCTTGCACCATACATTTAGGCTGTGGGTCTGGGATGGCATATGAGTTGCTGGGAGGACAGTTAGCAGACCTGTTGAACTGGCAGGTAGACAAAATAGAAAACTCACAGCCAAACTGTAAGAAAACCCATGGACAATGAGACAATAGTAAAATATACTAGGTCATTTTAGCGCTTGCACACACATTATATACTGACCTATTGGTCCTTGCGAGGCTGTTTGGTTATGCTATGCTAACTAGTTTGCTAGGGTGAGGGAAGTATATATATATATATATATATATATATATATATATATATATATATATATATATATATATATATACACACAATCAGCACCTCAACCCGCCAGGATTCGAACCCACGGTCCATGAGCTCATGACTGTGACCGTGGAACGCTAACAGTCGTGGGCTCGTGGGCCGTGGGTTCGAATCCTGGCGGGCTGAGGTGTTGATTGTATGTAGAAGTCCGCGTGCTTTATTGGGCTAATGAAATATATATGGATCCTCGTGTTTCTAAGCCGGATTTGGTAAAACGTTACTCTGACCACATACGTCCGTCGTGCCTATCACTGCGGCTAGGTGTCTTTGACCTTCCTTTGTTATTTTTACCTCACTTCCGCCAAACACCTCCATTGCCCGTTCATAATGTTCTGGCTTCACAATGGAGAAGTACTTGCTGGCGTTTGGTTGGTACCCTATTTGTGGGCCTCGCGATGTTCTCACCACTTTTTGATGTCCTCCACTTTTCCTGCTCCTGTAAGGTCATCAGCGTACGCCACTTGTTTGACGTCAGTTGTTTCAAATTTTATTGTGTGTTGGAGCACGGATAGGCCTATTGCGTACATTGCCATTGCAACAGGGTCCTCCTGCGTTGTTCCCTCGGTTGACTGTATGATGGTATCACCTCTTAGAGCCTTGTTATTTTCTATATAGAGGTCTGATGGATTCCTATAGGAGTTTTCAACATACATTGCAAAGCTTGGACAACTTTATCTTGATGTTGTGCAGTGCGGCCTTGCGGTTAAGTGTGTTGAATGCGTTTGAAGCGTTCACCAGGAGAACGGCCTCACAATCACGCTGCTCAAATATCGTTCTCATGGCGTGAATGGCAGCTTCCCCTCCAGCCTGGTGGCCAGCACAAACTTGCAAGTTTCCTGTTGCTGTCCTGACATCATCCTTTACCATCTCCATTATGCATTTTCCGATGATCCGCCTCAGCACTTCCCCCACCCCTATAGGCCTACATCCTTGATTCTTATCCAGGGAAATGAGGCTGCAGGCCATCAGAGCATGGAGGTGATGGCAGCACGAGGATGCCAACTTTCTTGCAAGGACGGCAATGACAGTACAGAGATCAGTTGCTACGGGGCCAAACTTGTTAGTGCTGAGGATTACTCTCCAACCTTTTGCATGCAGGCCTGAAGGGCCAGCACCCTCCTCGTGTCTTCAATGCCTTTTTCCACACCATCCCTCCTGTTATATTCTCGAACAGGACAGCATTTGGATGGGATATAGTCTTCCTAGAACCTGATGCCTTCGTCTTCTCTTGCGGGAGGATGTTTTTCTTTCAGTTGTTTTAATGTCTCTCTGTTTATTGGCAGAACCCCACCAGAGGATTCCTCTGTGAGAGATCTTACCGCCGAGGACACTTTTCCCATACGCATTTTGTTTCCAAACTTTCTTGCAACGTCATCGGTGTTATAATTTCTGTCACCTGTAAATTTTAGTCTCTCCTGCAGTGTTCTTGCTTCACATAGGATATCCTCAAGGGCCCCATCCGCCCCATTTTCAATCTTCTCTTCATTGGTAAGTAATGGGCATGCACTGGCTCCTGAATGTAACTGAACCTGCTCCAGTGCTGGTCAAGTCTAGCCTTGAAAGCGCTCACGCTCAGTACCGTCATAACACTCAGGCAGATTGTTCGAAGAGTTCAAAGCTCTCACTCCGAAAACGTTTGCCCTCACAGTTTTCTGGATTTGTGGTTTCTTCAACCTTGAGCTGTGACTTCTTGTGGGACGGACGTCAACGATCTCCAGGTATGGACACTCGTCACTCGACTGAAGTGTGACCGGCCCGAGGGGTGGGAAAAGTGGGTGACCCACAAATAAACCTCCCCCAAATTTAGAAGACGTAGTGTACGTCAGGTACAGTACATTTATATTTTAACAGGATTTATATATTTCAATTATGAATGGGGGGGGACCGGTGGTAGAAGCGGTACCGTTCTTGCCTCTCAAGCGAAATGCCACGGGTTCGATTCCCGGGCCGGTGGAAGTTGTTTGGACGTCCCTGTTCACCTAGCAGTAAAGTAGGTACCTGTCGTAAGTCGAAAGTTGCGAATTCGTATTCAGGGAGTTGTTGGAGCTTCCAATAACTTGATGACATAAACCACTGACTCTTCAGGCTTCTACGCCCTTGACTCTTCAGGCTTCTACGCCCTTAACTCATGAGACATAAAGGCAAGCATGAACTTAGCATGCTTCCCTGTTGGGTGCTGTAAACGCTTCTGCGCTTCACCTTACACAAGGATGTAGGGGGGTGCCCAATAAAAAAAAAATTGTGAATGGGAAACAATATGAAACTTGCAAATGAATTGGTTCATTGTAGATATTTTATAATTGTTTCAATAAAATATTTCAAATAAAAATTAAGTTTTAATATGGAAGACCACATTGTTTTTGTTTTAGTTTTGTTATTACGTCACAGAATGGCGCGTTAATTATTATTAAAAAATTAAAAGTAATCCTACATGTATAAAAATAAGTTGAATAATGTGAAAGATGGGATGAGAGGAAGGCGAAACGATGAAACATGAGTGTAAAAAAAAAAGTAGTAGTGAATTGGTTAAAAAAAGCCGAAATATAATATGAAAATAAGTTAAGCAATGGAGATGGGGTTATCAATATGTTTTAGTCAGCAGCTATATGTAACACGAAGACAGCTGGGAATAGTTCTATCTGGGACGAAGGGGAATGAAAAATGGAGAAAATACAAGAGGAAGGAGCGAATAAAAATTAAACAAGGGTATAAAGTATGATATAGAGTTACACCATATGAAAGAAAAGACAAGAAGAATTATTATAAAAATTATAATGTTAATTATTATCTTATAGTAATGATGTTAAGGGAATCTCTGTCTGTCTTCTACCTCTTATCTATTGTAATACAAGGTTATATTTAAAAACAAATCATCTAATACCTGCCACCTATATCAATAAATAAATATCTATATCTAATATATCTATCTATCCTGTCTGATATTATAATATATTTTTGAGGTACTAAAAGAAACACACAGGCGTTCGTCTAACTTGAAGTGACTTTGTTAGGGATTGAGAAGGGAAGGTGCCTCCAGTGTTACCAAACCCGCGATTACCAGCCCAATTGGACTACTTTTAAACTGCTTGCCGCGCGCAATAAAATGGTGCCGCTACTTGCCTAACATTGGGATACTTTTGAAAAAGGAAACCTCGGCACCACCAAATCGCCTGTTTTTCCAGCAGTCTTTAAAATGAATGAATTTTTTTAACGGATTGGTAATAAAGGGGAACACATGACTCTGCTCATTTTTCTCTTCATCTATTGGCTTACAATCACCGAGTAATTTTAAATTTCATATGACATAAGATCTATAGTAATTTCCTTTCCCACGCTTTCACTGGGGGTTTAGCGGCTGGTCAGACAGACAGGCACCAGGCAGACTGTTGGCGACTACATTGATGCCGGCAGGGAGAAAGCATTCGAGAACCTATCTAAATTTGTTCTAAAAATTCTGTGCTTACCCATTAGTATTGCTAACATCGAGTTAGTTTTCAGCCAGGTAAACTTGATCAAAACCTACGTACGCAACAGAATGGGGCAAGAACTTTTATCGGGAATAAGAACAGTGCATTGCCACGGAGATGAAGCAAAAAAGTGCAGGTGTCCTAACTTTCATCCCAGCAACAGCAAAGACTATATACGAAAGACGAGAAAGCTACCAACTATATTGATAAAAAAAAATAGCTTTTAGATCTGCCTAGTAGCGCCATCTGTTGAGCCGACACGCTACTATGCTGGAAACGTTTTAAACATGATATTAGGCTCTTGATTATATCATAATTATTTAAATACTCAATTTTATATTTATATATTACTAGCAGAAACACAGCCCTCCGGGCAGCTCATTCGCTAGGCCACGGTAGGACACCACCCTCCGGGAGGCTCCTCTATTCAGTCCCCAAAACTTCGTCTTCCATCAATAGTTCATTAACGGTGTATGTAAGTTCCACCATCTTTTTCACTACAACGGTAATGCAAAATATATATTTTTAGCATTAAACTGTTATTATTTTATTGTCTAATCACTCCATATAACACCATCCATCATCACTACATATAACACCATCCATCATCACTACATATAACACCATCCATCATCACTACATATAACACCATCCATCATCACTACATATAACACCATCCATCATCACTACATATAACACCATCCATCATCACTACATATAACACCATCCATCATCACTACATATAACACCACCATCATCACTACATATAACACTCCATCATCACTACATATAACACTCCATCATCACTACATATAACACCACCATCCATCATCGCTACATATAACACCATCCATCATCACTACATATAACTCCACCATCCATCATCACTACATATACCACCATCCATCATCACTACATATAACACTATCCATCATCACTACATATAATATCATCCATCATCACTACATATAACACCATCCATCATCACTACATATAACACTATCCATCATCACTACATATAATATCATCCATCATCACTACATATAACACCATCCATCATCACTACATATAACACTATCCATCATCACTACATATAATATCATCCATCATCACTACATATAACACCATCCATCATCACTACATATAACACTATCCATCATCACTACATATAATATCATCCATCATCACTACATATAACACCATCCATCATCACTACATATAACTCCACCATCCACCATAACTACATATAACACCATCCATCATCACTACATATAACACCATCCATTATCATTCCAACACCATCCATCATCACTACATATAACACCATCCATCATCATTACAACACCATCCATCTTCACTGTACACTGTTCAGTTTTAATTTTCAATATAAAATTATAATTATATGAAATCATAATGGTGCTCAATTACTATCCTAATGTGTTACGGTGATAAAATGAGCTGAACAGGAGGTATGGGAATACAATTTTCTTTTAAGGTATCTGCAGTCTGTGGTGGGTACGTCAGGCGTCCGTGAATCGAGATTGTTGATTTTCATGCTTTGGAAACCTCTTCTTGATAGCTTTAGTAGCTTTCTTGCTAAACCTTGTCATAGTGAAGGCAAGATACTTGGTGAAAGCCATGATAAAGCGTAGAAGCCAGAGTAGGACAGGAGCGGCATACTCCTTCCCAATGAAGTCTGATCACGCACTGAGGATTCTGGTTGTCGTTTCCCTGTGTGCCGAGAAAAAGGTTTAATCTGTTATACTGGCCATCATCGAGCATTATATTATACGAGTCTCTTTTAGTCCATTACAGAGTAAATAAAAAGCACTAACTGTAATACAAGGAAACTTTCAATATCGATATCCAATGATTTATTTTATTTAATACTGACACGCAAGTAAAGAAGAGAAAAGCGAAAAACAGACTAAATATAAATGTTATAAAGGGGACAGATTTTCCTTACAACATATTGACCATAAGGTGAACCACAGACGACCTTTTATACTCCAAGCCCAAACCTGCACGGCCGGGGGTAAAATATACACACTAAAGGGTTTTACAGCAGGTCATCAAAACTCCGGCTAAAAGTACATTTCTGACAGCTCTGTGACATATTTTTCTTTAGTATTTTGTTCAAACATCAACTGGATGTGTGGCTGTCAATTTATGGTTGTGAGTCTTTCTACAGAGAGTAATGAAGCCTTGAGGAATACAATAAGTTGCAGTGAGTTTTAATTTACGTTGCACCTGTATCAATATTTAATTACTGTTTACCATAAGGCACAGGGAGTAGTGTTACCTGTGTGTTAAGTGTACCTGAAGTGTTACCTGTGTGTTAGTGTACCTGAAGTGTTACCTGTGTGTTGGTGTACCTGAAGTGTTACCTGTGTTTTAGTGGACCTGAAGTGTTACCTGTGTGTTAGTGTACCTGAAGTGTTACCTGTGTGTTAATGTACGTGAAGTGCTACCTGTATGTTAGAGTATCAGTAGTGTTTCGTATATATTAGTGTACCAGGAGTGTTACCTGTATGTTAGCTTACCTGAAGTGTTACCTGTGTGTTGGTGTACCTGAAGTGTTATCTGTGTTTTAGTGTACCTGAAGTGTTACCTGTGTGTTAGCTTACCTGAAGTGTTACCTGTGTGTTAGTGTACGTGAAGTGCTACCTGTGTGTTGGAGTACCAGTAGTGTTTCGTGTATGTTAGTGTACCTGGAGCGTCACCTGTATGTTAGCGTACCTGAAGTGTTACCTGTGTGTTAGTTACCTGAAATGTTACCCAAGTGTTAGTGTACCTGAAGTGCTACTTGTGTGCTAGCGTACCAGAAGTGTTGCCTGTGTGTTATAATAATGTACCTGAATTGTCGCCTGTTTTTATTGTACCAGAAGTGATACTTGTGTGTGAGTGTACCTAAGGTGTTACCTGTGTGATAGTGTACCTGAAGTGTTACCTGTGTGTTGGTGTTCCAGGTGAATTGTTACTTGTTTATTAGTGTACCAGAAGTGTTACTTGTGTGTTATAATAATGTACCTGAAGTATTTCCTGTGTGTTAGTGTTCCTGAATTGTTACCTATGTATTAGTGTACAAGAAATGTTACCTGTGTGTTATAATAATGTACCTGAAGTGTTTTCTGTGTGTTATAATAATGTACTTGAAATGGTACCTGTTTTTATTGAACCAGAAGTGCTACTTGTGTGTTAGTGTACCTGAAATGTTACATGCGTGTTAGTATACCAGACGTGTTACATGTGTGTGTGTTAGTGTACCTGAAATGTTACTTGTGTGTTAGTGTACCAGAAGTGTTACATGTGTGTGTGTGTTAGTGTACCTGAAATGTTACTTGTGTGTTAGTATACCTAAAGTGTTTACTTATGTGTTATAAGTACCTGAATGTTAGTCAGTATAATTTCCCTTCCTCTCCCTTGTGGTCAGATCAATATTCCAGCGGCTACAACACCAATGATAACAATATCTGAACTAATAAATATCTGGGGTGGCTCTTCTTCTGTCCAACTGTTAGACAGGGTGGAATCAAATGCATTTCATCTTATTAACATTCCTCCTTTAGTTGATAATATTTCTTCCCTTTCTCTTTGCCGCAATGTTGCTTTACTCTCTCTCCCTTACAGGTACTTTAACGGGCAATGTTCGGTGGATTTGGCATCCTGTGTACCGCCGGCAAGGCTCGTAACATTTGTCTTGCCCGCGGTGTCCACCGTTTCTGTGTGGATGTCGGTCACACTAGAATAACCGGTTATAGTATATCCTTCTTTCCTCACACAGCAAACTGTGGGATACTCTGTCTTCTTCTGTGTTTCCACACTCTTACAATCTGCTTGAAATTCGAGAGCGACTTATCATTCCGTGATGGACATGTCAGGAACGTAACCACAGCTAAGCGTATTTGACAAGGACCTCCTCTACCTTCACTCTCAGTCACCTCATTTCCGCAACTGTACCATAACTCCCCTGCCTGAAGAGGACCACCTCCCCTCACCACAAGACTTGTGGAGTAAATATGGTGGAGTGATCATCTCGTAGATAAATGAAGATGATGATGATTAAGATATAGACAAACACACAATAATAACCTGATTGAACTTTACAATATACTCACTCGTATTAACCTTAGTAAGTCATAATGTTATCTGGGCTCACGACTAATACAGTACATTCTTTTAAGTAATATATACAGTCTGTTATTAGTATTGTGGGCAAGTAGTGGCATTGTTTCTATTCACTAAGAAATGTCGCCGTCCATCAACGCTGAAAAATAATATGAATGTCTCTCGTTCAGCCAAGGCAGAATGTTTCTTGGCGGAGATCGTCGTGAGGTGTTACATGTCACTTATGGCGACAATGGGCACTAAACCCCAAGACAAACGGTCCATCAGGTCAGGTCAGGTCAGATTGTGTTGGGTTGGGTTGGGTCTGTATAGCCACAATCACCTGTTGACATAATGGCCCACACTGCCACTCTCTACTTTATCAACAACACCTGAGGCAGAAAGACTCTTGTGCTGGGTTATGCCTCTGTGCCTTCACTCATTCACTCGTTGAAGTATTGTGTTTTTCTTGGTTTTGTTCCGTGTGCAACTTAGTGTGTTATATTACCCATGCTCGTAACGGTGAAAAAGGTCATTGTTTTCGGATCTATCTATCTATCTAACTGTCTGTCTGTCTGTTTGTCTGTCTGTCTGTCGGGTTTGTGGACTTATGGTATGAACAACAAACGTCTCCTGGGCTCATGTTTGTTTTGGTCGTGCTGTTAATAAGCTCTTTTTTTTCTGTATGTGTAACAAACGTGGCTGTTGGTGTCATGACTGTGATGGTGACCCACCGCACTTTGTCTTGTCTTTACGGATCAGAGGGTAGGGCGTGGGTATGTCTTGCTGCTGCTCCAAGAAGTCGTGTCCTCATCACCTTACGGGAGGAACACTTGGTTACTCACAGACAATACAACATCAATGGGGAGCTTTAAGATACAATGCCGGGGAAGTATTCCACCTTGACCTGAGTTGAGTTGCATGATCGACGTAGCGTCCATTAAACTAACCTAAGTGCCACCCTCATGGACCAATCTTAGTGCCACCCTCATGGACCAATCTTAGTGCCACCCTCACGGACCAATCTTAGTGCCACTCTCATGGGTCAATCTTAGTGCCACTCTCATGGGTCAATCTTAGTGCCACCCTCACGGACCAATCTTAGTGCCACTCTCATGGGTCAATCTTAGTGCCACTCTCATGGACCAATCTTAGTGTCACTCTTATGGACCAATCTTAGTGCCACTCTCATGGACCAATCTTAGTGCCACCCTCATGGACCAATCTTAGTGCCACTCTCATGGGTCAATCTTAGTGCCACCCTCATGGACCAATCTTAGTGCCACCCTCATGGACCAATCTTAGTGCCACTCTCATGGGTCAATCTTAGTGCCACTCTCATGGGTCAATCTTAGTGCCACTCTCATGGGTCAATCTTAGTGCCACTCTCATGGGTCAATCTTAGTGCCACTCTCATGGGTCAATCTTAGTGCCACCCTCATGGACCAATCTTAGTGCCACCTTCATGAACCAATCTTAGTGCCACTCTCATGGGTCAATCTTAGTGCCACCCCCACGGACCAATCGTAGTGCCACTCTCATGGGTCAATCTTAGTGCCACCCCCACGGACCAATCGTAGTGCCACTCTTAATAAAGTATATAAAGTAAAAAATAAAAAGTATTTTAATGATAAATCTTAACTTGTTCAGAATTGAGAAGATATTTATATTACATTTAAATAGTTAAAAAGAGCCAGTCATATGAGCTACATCATTATGAGCTGCATCATTATGAGCTACATCATTATGAGCTGCATCATTATGAGCTACATCATTATGAGCTACATCATTATGAGCTGCATCATTATGAGCTACATCATTATGAGCTGCATCATTATGAGCTGCATCATTATGAGCTACATCATTATGAGCTACATCATTATGAGCTACATCATTATGAACTGCATCATTATGAGCTACATCATTATGAGCTGCATCATTATGAGCTACACCATTATGAGCTACATCATTATGAGCTGTATCATTATTAGCTGTATCATTATGAGCTACATCATTATGAGCTGCATCATTATGAGCTACATCATTATGAGCTGTATCATTATTAGCTGTATCATTATGAGCTGCAGCATTATGAGCTACATCATTATGAGCTGCAGCATTATGAGCTGTATCATTATGAGCTGCAGCATTATGAGCTACATCATTATGAGCTGCATCATTATGAGCTGCATCATTATGAGCTGCAGCATTATGAGCTGCAGCATTATGAGCTGCATCATTATGAGTGGCATCATTATGAGCTGCATCATTATGAGCTGCATCATATGAGCTGCATCACTATGAGTGGCATCATTATGAGCTGCATCATTATGATCTGCATCATATGAGCTGCATCATATGAGCTGCATCAACCTATTTTTCACATACTCACTAAAATAAACTGGACTTAGTAATGGTACACAGTGATTTACATCGTAATATTATACTGGAGATAAACCGTAAGTTATGACGAGATGTTAACACGACCTTCAAACAGAGACGCGTCCATTTGAGGGGTTGTAGGGACCCACCTTCATATACTGTACATTTTACACCATTAAAAAATGAGATCACTAAATGTTATGGAGCGTTGACCGCGGGGCTGCACACAGCTACACCGTCTCTTCTCCAAGGACACCAACAGGTCTCTGTCTTGTTAGCCAGTTAGCCTAACCTAACCTAACCAACCCCATCCTATCCTATCACACCCCTACCCATCGTAACGTTACCTAGTCTTAACCTATCCTTCCCTAACGCAACGTAATGTCGAACCTAACCTAACGTTACGTTACTTGCGGTGAATTAGGGTTAGATTAGGTTGGTGTATGTTACGTTAGTTTGGGCCAGGTTAACTTAGTTTAGGTTAAGTCACGTTACGCTACCTTTAGGTCTGTGGTTATTAGGTAAGTTTAGGTTAGAAATATAAGATTACGAAAACAAATCTGAGATCCATTAATTGAAATTGACTATTTTCTCTAAATTGCTTTTACAGAAAAATTATTTGTATTTACTCAAAAAGAAGAATATTTGTTTTATTATAGGTTATTATTCTTAAATGGTTCTTCACTTCCTTTTTAGCGCTGATGATGAAGATAATATTGTTGGAAGTATCTGGTTAGAATAAAGATACTTGTCAACGAAGGTGTTTTATGGACTCTTGTTACTCTCTGTAAACAGTCCAATAAAAGGTACTGAGTTGAACATGAGACTACGGACAAGTAATGGACACACGACACCCGTATTTATCGTTTGTATTGGTTTTAAGGTAAGACTGTGACTGGGTGAATATCCCTGTGGCAATTGTGGTGAGCCAATTCCCTCTTAACTAAATTCAGATCATCCTTAGTCGTAAAAGTCGCCCCCAACAGTATGGTCGGTTAGTTTCTCACAGCTAACTACTGTGTGCGAGGCTCTAAATATATTTATCCAACAGCTGGAAAAAATGGGACTTTCTGAAAATTGGAAAATGTTACAAAATTAAAGTCTATTTCCTTATCATCTTTACGTCAGTCATAGTGGGTAGTCGTTCTGTAGGCTATACATGAGTCACCTGAGAGAGGATTGTGTCCAGCCTCTAATTTTACCTCTCTCTCTCTCTCTCTCTCTCTGGTGTGTGTGTGTGTGTGTTTGTGGTTGTTTCCTTACATGTTGCAATGAGCTTGAGTGTGTGTGTTCTCATGTAACGTAACAAAACACAACAAGTATTACACCTCATCAGTCATAACACCAGACTGTACCAGACTTGTAAAACACTTATCAAGTTTGTGATAAATATTGTTTTTTCCTGCCTCCTCTCCCCCCACAACCTGCCTAAGAGGTTGACGGGTTATTATGAATGAATTTATAGATTAGCGACAATATATAGATTAGCGCTGATTTTGGATTAGCGATAATATATGGCCACACGTTGTGTGGTATAAAGGGAAGAGTAAATAGGTAATATGTTTGCGATGATACCTGGTCGAGAAACACCTGTATGTATACGTCATTAACGTTCCACCAATAGGGGTTCGGCTGTGGTACTGTGTGATGACGTAGCCAGGTGTTCACTTATAACACTCTGAGAATGTGAGAATTTTTTAGGGGCTATTTAGTATAGTGATGAATATAAGACAGTATTGGGATTTTATTTTATTTTTTTTAAATATTTATGATTATTGTTTGTTGGAATAAGGTAGACGAAGGGTGTGTCTCGGCTGCAACTACTATAGATCACCCTTCAGTTAGGTTCACTTTCGATAATAAATCATTTTACTCTTTTGCAAAACTTATTTTCGAAATTAAACAAAATAAATTGAAAACACTGGAATGATTGGGATGATCAGCCACTGATCCAACATTCTAGCTGAAATTTAAGTTTTTAAATATCATTATTTTGTCTGTTATTGATTTTTTTTGTCATTTGACAGAATGTTTTTCTTTCGATTTACCTTCTTACTAATTTTTTGCCTAAACGTTAAAATATACTGGTAAGTGGGTTTCAGGGTCACGTGTAGATAAATAATACAGCTATATTATAGGTAACCTTGGTAACCTAACCTTACCTAAATGACGTCTTAAATGAAAGAGCAAATTTTACCACATACGACTCATATCCTTTAAGCTGTAACAGTAATGAAAAAGTTATCTCTATTTGACAAAAACGTTTGATAATTTTTAAAACTTAATCGGAGCTCATTCTTCTTTAGCGTAACATGTGTGTGTGTGTGTGTGTGTGTGTATTTTATAGATCTAAATGGAGAGACTACAACTAGCAGTCAACTGTTCAGGTTAAATATCAGAACAAACTGCTCCCGTTCACCGACCTGTGTATTGAACAACTCAACTTGTGTGTGTACATTAATCCTCCTGTGTTTTGGGATACAAGAGTGAGTGGACATAAGGTTCGTGGTTTTATTTGGTTTTCACGTGTTTTACTTTTTCATTTAGAACCGTGGCAGATTCTCCTGTACTTGCTATATAACAATATTCACCACGTTAATTGATAGTTTATCTATACAAGTATGTCTCTGCTGCATGTAATATTTATTTTGTGATACGTCCACCCAAAGCACTATTTATTTAGTGAGAGAATCATCGCCTTTACATCGTTTAATCAAAAGCTTTACAGTCACAAAATTAAATTGCTGGCACACTGGTACATATCCGGTGTTAAAACTACACTCTTGCGAAATAAAATTTTTGTGAACCAACAGTGAAAGGAATTAATTGGGTCAATATTGTGAAAATGTTGTATTAACGGTCTGCCCCTCATTACAAGCAGCGGCAGTTACAGCTGTCATTACTCTCTCTCATTGTAATTCTATAACACTATTACACAGATTTAATTACAAATGGTGTAAACACAAGTGAGACTATCACATAACATCCTTCGACCACATAGTGTTCCGAGTACAGCGTTGCTATTACTGTACAATACACAGTGTCTCAGGTACAATGTTGCTATTACTGTACAACACAGTGTTCCGATACAGTGTTGCTATTACTGTACAATACACAGTGTTACGAGTACAGCGTTGCTATTACTGTACAATACACAGTGTTCCAGGTACAATGTTGCTATTATTGTACAACACACAGTATTCCTGGTACAGTGCAGCTATTACACACACACAGTGATACGGGTACAGTGGTGCTATTATTATACAATATACAGTGTTCCAGGTGCATCGTTGCTATTACTGTACGACACACAGTGTTCCGGGTACAGTACTGCTATTACTGTACACCACACAATGTTCTGGGTACAGTATTGCTATTATAACACACGGTGTTCCGGGTACAGTGTAGCTATTACTGTACACCACACACTCTTACGGGTACAGTGTTGCTATTACAGTACACCACACAGTGTTCCGGGTACAGTGTTGCAACTACTGTACACCACATACTGTTCCGGGTACAGTGTTGCTATTACTGTATACCACACGGTGTTCCGGGTACAGTGTTGCTATTACTGTACAACACACGGTGTTCCGGGTACAGTGTTGCTATTACTGTATACCACACGGTGTTCCGGGTACAGTGTTGCTATTACTGTACAACACACGGTGTTCCGGGTACAGTGTTGCTATTACTGTACACCACACACTTTTCCGGGTACAGTGTTCCGGGTACAGTGTTGCCATTACTGTACACCACACAGTCTTCAGGGTACAGTGTTGCTATTACTGTACACCACACAGTGTTCCGGGTACAGTGTTGCTATTACTGTACATCAAACTCTTCCGGGTACAGTGTTGCTATTACAGTACATCATACAGTGTTCCGGGTACAGTGTTGATATTACTGTACAACACACACTGTTCCGGGTACAGTGTTGCTATTACTGTGCACCACACAGTCCTCCGGGTACAGTGTTCCGGGTACAGTGTTGCCATTACTGTACAACACACACTGTTCCGGGTACAGTGTTGCTATTACTGTGCACCACACAGTCCTCCGGGTACAGTGTTGCTATTACTGTACACCACACACTGTTCCGGGAACATAAGAACATAGAAATGGACGAAACTGCAGCGGGCCTATTGGCCCATACTAGGCAGCCTCGTTTACATCCAATCCCTATTGCTCATATATCCGTCCATCCTATATTTGAAGCTACTCAGCGTGTTCGAATTAATGTTGAAGTTCAGTAACTTGTTCCATCATTCACTACTCTATTTCCAAACCAGTATTTACCTATCTCGCGCCTAAATTTAAATTTGTCTAATTTAAAACCATTGTTACGAGTTCGCTCCTGGTTGAATAGTTTGAGTACCTTTGTTGTATCACCTTTGTGTAGCCCTGTCGTCCATTTATACACATCGATCATATCGCCCCTCACTCTACATCTCTCGATTGAGTGCAAATTAAGATGCTTTAATCTGTCTCTGTACTCAAGGTTCCTAATGCCCGGGATTAGTCTTGCCATCCTCCTCTGAATGCTTTCGAGGGATTCTATATTCATTCTGTAATAAGGTGACCAGAACTGAACCACGTAATCCAAGTGAGGTCTCACAAGTGCAACATATAGTTTTAGGATAACCTCGCTAGTTTTGTAACTAAAACTCCTTTGTATGAACCCAAATACTTTGTTAGCCTTGGTGAGAGCAAATACGCATTGTTGTCTTGGTTTAAGATTCCTTCCTATCATTACTCCTAATATTTCTCACAGTCGGATTTCTCTATAACAACGTTGTTCATCTGATATCTGGTTTCTCTGTTTACGTCTCCTGGACAAAGTGCTTTACATTTGCCCACATTAAATTTCATCTGCCAGTTTTCAGTGTTGTTATTAGTGTACACCACACAGTGTTCCGAATACAATCCACAATGTTCGGAATACAGAATTGCTATTATAGCACACAGTGTTCAGAGTAGTGTTACTATTGCACCGGAAAATAAAGCGAACATTTCAGTTCCTCGTCATTATTTGTAATTTTTTGTGGTAAGAAATAAATTATCTTCTGTGTAAAACTGTTGTAAAGTAAAGGTCTACCTGTACCAGCCTCCTGAAGCATTACTGTCAACAAATATTTGGTCAAGAATCAAACTGGATGAATCTGGGTATTCTCTGTACTGTAGACGTACAGTAGTTTTAACCCCTTCACAACGGGGACGCTACTGTTAATGTTTTATTTTGTTAACGCCGGACGATTTTATTCAGCACAGAGGGATGTACGTACACAGGTGGTTAATAGACTATCTCAACTAAACAAGAGAAAGTGTTCGAGTCACAGAGATGAACACAGGGGCCACAACATCACTTGCAAGTGTTAGGACGAAATGTCTAATTTTGACCCACCACCGCTTCGAGCGTTCCATAGCTGGCCGAGTCACGGCAGGGCGACCCTTAGCTAGCCGGGACATGGCAGGACGACCTTTACGCCCGGAGCTTTAATCACCCTCGTCCGTTGACGGAGGTTGTCGTGTTTACAACCAGTCACGAAGGACACCAAGGACACCGCACTACAGTGCTTGACGGGGAGATGTGGCGGTAAAATTAAATTATAATAATGGAATAAGTTCATCTTACCGCCACACCTCCCCGCCAGGCACTATAGTAAGGTGTCCTTCGTGAGTCTTTTTTTTTTAACTGGTTGTAAACACGACAACCTCCGTTACAGGAAGGGCGTTACTAATTTGCCTGGGTCATGACACGACGGGTACTGGAGAGTAATGGGTGGTGGTGGTGGTGGTGGTGGTTGTATAATGTTGTATAATGAAGTATACTATATCTTGATGCTGCATGATGAAGTATACTGCACCTTGTTGTATAATGAAGTATACTATATCTTGATGCTGCATGATGAAGTATACTACACCTTGTTGTATAATGAAGTATACTATATCTTGATGTTGTATAATGAAGTATACTATATCTTGATGCTGCATGATGAAGTATACTGCACCTTGTTGTATAATGAAGTATACTATATCTTGATGCTGCATGATGAAGTATACTACACCTTGTTGTATAATGAAGTATACTATATCTTGATGTTGTATAATGAAGTATACTATATCTTGATATTGCATAATGAGGTATACTTATATCTTGATGTTGTATAATGAAGTATAATGTCTCTAGATGTTGCATAATGCAATCTACTGTCTTAATGTTGCGTAATGAAATATACTGTGTCTTGATGTTGCCTAATGAAGTATACTGTGTCTAGATGTTCCATAATGAAGAATACTGCTTCTAGATGTTGAATAATGAAGTATACTGTATCTTAATGCTGTATAATGAAATATACTGTGTCTTCATATTGTATAATGAAGCATACTGTGTCTTTATGTTGTATAATGAAGTACACTGTGTCTAGATGTTGTATACTGAAGTATACTGTGTCTTGTTGCATAATGAAGTATACTGTGCCAAGATGTGCAATGAAGATGAAGTATACTTTAACAAAATCACCGATAATTTCACAACCATTAATGTGATATACAAACGATCAATATATTGCTGCTCGGTTAATTAACATGCAAATTCTTCATATGGAAATATGTAGACGGTTTTATCTTACCCAACTGATATGGTACACTGTAAGACACACACACACACACACACACACACACACACACCCCACACACACACACACACACACACACTATTACGACCGTGTCGCTAGGGAAGAGCAGCACCATCAGTCACTAGGGAAGAGGAGCATCATCGGTCACTAGGGAAGAGGAGCACCATCGGTCACTAGGGAAGAGAAGCACCATCAGTCACTAGGGAAGAGGAGCACCATCAGTCACTAGGGAAGAGGAACACCATCAGTCACTAGGGAAGAAGAGCACCATCAGTCACTAGGGAAGAGGAGCACCATCAGTCACTAGGGAAGAAGAGCACCATCGGTCACTAGGGAAGAGGGGCACCATCAGTCACTAGGGAAGAGCAGCACCATCAGTCACTAGGGAAGAGGGGCACCATCAGTCACTAGGGAAGAGGAGCACCATCAGTCACTAGGGAAGAGGAGCACCATCAGTCACTAGGGAAGAGGAGCACCATCAGTCACTAGGGAAGAGGAGCACCATAAGTCACTAGGGAAGAGGAGCACCATCAGTCACTAGGGAAGAGCAGCATCATCAGTCACTAGGGAAGAGCAGCACCATCAGTCACTAGGGAAGAGGAGCACCATCAGTCACTAGGGAAGAAGAGCACCATCAGTCACTAGGGAAGAAGAGCACCATCAGTCACTAGAGAAGAGGGACACCATCGGTCACTAGGGAAGAGGAGCACCATCGGTCACTAGGGAAGAGGGACACCATCGGTCACTAGGGAAGAGGAGCACCATCAGTCACTAGAGAAGAGGGACACCATCGGTCACTAGGGAAGAAGAGCACTATCGGTCACTAGGGAAGAGGAGCACCATCAGTCACTAGAGAAGAGGGACACCATCGGTCACTAGGGAAGAAGAGCACCATCGGTCACTAGGGAAGAGGAGCACCATCGGTCACTCACATCGTTCCTGACCGACCACATAGATGAGAAAGTGATGACGTATTTCCCTCGAGTGTTAGCTCATGAGTGATGGCCAGGAAACAGTGTAAACCTTAACCCTCAGGTATTAGGGACTTTACTCCTAATACTGATCTTAACCCCTTCAGTACGATGAATTAACTCCGTAAGTACAATTAATTAAAACCTTCAGTATGACGATTTAACCCATTGAGTACGATGATTTAACCACTAGAGTGTGATGATTTAACCCCTCATTGGGTTTAGTCATCGTGTACTCAAGGGGTTAAATAATTATCTTGCAATAGCTATGAAACCTCGTGTTACATTAGCATTCCCAACTAACCATAAGAGAAGGAATCTACTTACCACCGTAACAGCATTCCCTCTCTTACCTCCCCAAGACAATCTGAGGGTAATTTCGATGCCATGCCAGGCCGCCGTCTTTGTGCCGTATCTTAAGTGAGACAAATTGGATACCTTCTTACGTCTCCAGTTAGACAAAGCTTTAAACTTTCCTTAGGAACCTTTTAGACTACTCGGGAACTGAAACGAAATGGAGACGATTTACTTTTCTTCTGAGAGGAGATGAGAGGGAGTGGGGGGGGGGGGGGGTGATAGGGGGGTTCCCAGAAGATTAGTGAAAAAACACTTGGATTATAGTATCGTCCACCTCCACTCTCATCTTCACTCCACCTCCTGGTCCACTTCTTGGTCTACCTCCTGTTCCACTTCTTGGGCCGCCCCCTGGTCCACCTCCTGGTCCATATCTTGGTCCACCTCCTGGTCTACCTCTTGTTCTACTTCTTGGGCCGCCCCCTGGTCCACCTCCTGGTCCATATCTTGGTCCACCTCCTGGTTCATATCTTGGTCCACCTGCTGGTTCATATCTTGGTCCACTTCCTGGTCCATACCTTTGTTCACCCTGGGCCACCTGCTATTCCACTTCATGGGCCCCCACCTGGTTCACCTCCTGGTCCACCTCTTGGTCTACCTCCTGGTCCATATCTTGGTCCACCTCCTGGGCCACCTGTGGACTCACCTGCTTCACGGGGTTAGTAGCTTCAGGCAGCCCCCCCCCCCCTCCCAGAGCTTAGAGGGCCCGGGGCAGAATTATGAGATGGGGCTCTCAGTGGTCACTTTCAAAGATCAAAGTATATCGCATCTGTTATCACTTTTTTCACATCCGGGGATTTATAGACGCCAAATTTTCCAACGCTAATAACTTGTGTGCGTCTACATCTCTCTTATCGTTTGGGGGCCCAAGGATGTCAGGGGCCAGGGACAAATTGCCTCAGTTGCCACCACCTGATGATAACATGTGAAAGACAAGAATGAGACAGAAAACTTAACTAAGGTTGCCGCGCCTCCTGGGAGTGACAACATGAATCCCTTAGTCTATGTTTATAATTATAACTATTGGCTCCTAGACTCGTTGTCAGAGGAGATTATTTTGTTCCTCAGTAGTTATGTAATAAAGGCAAGAACTGAAATTAAAACCATTTATAAAAAGCAAAAGAAAACAATCTTGACTAGATTTATCAATTTCCAGGTTAATGAAATATATAATTTAACTTCACACTAAGTCATGGAACACATATGTGATTAAGGCAACATAAGTCACAAAGTTTAGTTAGCTGGAACCAGAGCCAAAATGAGTTTGAGTGTCACTGTAAAATTGTATCATCATTGTTGTCTTACATAGAGAATTTGATGGGCATAGTCACTATTACTAAGTGTCTGGATCCTGAACTTAACTCTGGTGATTTTGTTGACCCAAACTGTTAATTAATTACATGGAACACTAATTGTTTATAATATTGTTGACTAAATGAATGCCTTTGTCCCAGTCAACATCCCTATACCCAGCTTCTCCATCACAATGATCTCCTCAGACCAAATAAACAAACTCGCCTCTCATCCCATCACGTCTCCATCGCCGAACATCTTCTATAGCAGGAGGAAAAAATACGAACATGGGGACAGATCCCCAGGAGACAGAGACAAGTGTTTTATCGGAGTTATCGTCATGTTGTTTCAGGAAACATGACCCAAGGTTCTAGCGGGCCGGGTGTAACAGGTGACTGAGGAAGCACTATTCACCTGTCCACCTGGCCTTATGGAACTTGTATATTTTAAATGTATTAAGTATTTATACCATAATCAGAATAGTGTGTGTGTGTGTGAGTGTGTGCGTGTGTGTGTGTGTGTGTGTGTTTATAAATCTTGAGTTTGCTAAATTAACCAACGGCTGAACTTTTTTGCACCCCCTGAGAGATAAACTCTGGCACTGTAATTTAAGGCAACAATTCATTTTGATAGAATACCTGTGAGAGTTTACCAGAGAGATGATGGTGGTGGTGAACCTCTGATGTTCCTGAATATAGTTTAGTATTAATATTAGTTCACCGGACCAAGAGTTCTGACAAACCCTCTTGCCTTATGCCGTACTGGTAGCCCTGCACGCCATACGTCGAGTTGCCGGTTACTCTGTATCTTCTGTTTTCTATAATGTGTTTGAGTGTATAATGTGTTTCCCATCATACGAATAAAGCAGTGAGCAGGATTTATTATTATGTGGTATAATAAAGAGGTTTCGTAAACTCGTTTCATAACGCTTTTAATTCTTTCGAGCAACTCATCCCCCCATGTGACAGTGTATGGCTTACACCATGTAGTCATTTATATTGTTCTTACTCTTGGATGAGGTCTTATATTTCATCCAATACTGTTACTTTAAATTATTTAAGTAATAATACTGAGGAGTTACGGGAACCTCACATCATTTCATAATACGTGAAATTCCTATACGGCAACTCAATTCCTATGGTGGAAGTCATTGGTAAGCATAAAGGTTAACCTGTGTACTGTACCTGAGGCTGGTGTAGATCATGGTGATGGCTCGGCCTAACACACTGGCGGCCTTACGCTCAATGGACACTTAATTTACGGCTTCCACGCCCTAAAAGTTTCTGGACCTGTTTTTTTTTTTTTTTTGTTCAAGTTAAGAGGACGTATTCTGACGTTCATAATAGCAGGAAAAAACTTAGCAAATCTACATAAAAGAATCCAAGAAGGAATTAGGGACGTTGGTATCTTTCCTGGATGTACTGTATAAGGTCGGCTTCACAACCTATGTTTTCAGTCGGTAGTACAGCTGAACTGTAGCGGGATATTTCGTACCCTTACTATTTCATACTGAACTGTTTTGTACCTGCATCATTCTGTACCCCTGTCAGGCGGCCGTCGGTAAGCTGCTCTGTTTTCAGTTAGTCTCACAGCTGCCTGAGAGTGACAACACATCGAGGCAGCCACACGTATTCCTCACCTGCCAAACACTACCCATAAAATCACATATATATACAGCATGTCTTTAATGCTGTCAGGTAGTTCGCCCGAGACAAGAGGCCCTGCTGTGTGATGGCTGCAGGAAATGAACACCACAGAAAGTGAAGTACAAATATAGCAAGAAGTACTACAGACAGGAGACGTACAGTACCTTGCTAGTACATAAATGCTCTCAAGTGTGTTGTGGTTAATGTGGTTAAAGTTTGAGGATATAAAACGTTATCCAGAATGAAATGTTCCGAGTGAAGACCAGGAAGGAGGTCACCAGGTCATGAACATTAACATCTTGTCCGTTCATGGTGTCATACTCCCTGGCCATCACACCACACTTCCTGGGTAAATATTATGAGGTAAAACTAAAGGAGATTGATGAGCACTCTGAAACTGATGGCACCCTAGGAGATCAATACTGGGAGATCAATAATGGGAGACCAATAATGGGAGACCAATACTGGGAAATCAATACATACACCTTCCTCTTTCCTTCATGACACATTTTACTTCACACCACGCAGTTTACTTCATACGACACAGTTTACTTCACATGACAAAGTTTACTTCACATGACACAGTTTACTTCACACGACACAGTTTACTTCACACGACACAGTTTACTTCACACGACACAGCTTACTTCACACGACACAGTTTACTTCACACGACACAGTTTACTTCACACGACACAGTTTACTTCACACGACACAGTTTACTTCACACGACACATGACACCACAACATAGCTACAATTATTATACATGATGTCGCTGAATAATAAAAAGATAAATAAAAAAGTCTTGATTCTTGATATCGAAGTTAA
This sequence comes from Homarus gammarus, assembly GCA_958450375.1. Lineage (NCBI taxonomy): Eukaryota > Metazoa > Arthropoda > Malacostraca > Decapoda > Nephropidae > Homarus > Homarus gammarus. The sequence goes on along the minus strand of CAUDMG010002640.1, from coordinate 5,359 downwards.
TATAGCAATGTCACTATCCAATTATAGTCTGTTATGCAAGATTCTGAATCGTATGGACTCAAAAACAGTTTGAAGACTCGTATGTATTTTTGTTTGTACAGGAGTGAAGAATTCGCTCAGGTGATGATTAAATGCGTATGGTAATGGGAATAGTTTGGTGTGGTGGAGCCTTTTACATTATCGTGCGAGATACAGTAGTTAAGGATTCAGAATTCTGTGACGTTCATTGACAGAGAAGAAATACAGCACACGTGTAATATTTTACTGTTAGTTGGATATATTAGCCTTGTTAGCGAGTGTAATAAAGAGACCCACAAATACATTCTTTGTTATGAAACCTGGGCACTTTATCTCCTCCTTCCAACTTGTCACTTGTCTGCACCTCTTCTCCACCTGTGTTTACTGCTTACCATGATTCATCTCTCAGCAACACTGGAGGCTGTACCGTACCTGAGTTTGCAGTTAAACTTTTCACTCGCTCTCATAAGTCAGCAACACCTTTTCTCTTTGGAGTAACTATTGAACACCTCCGCCATACTATCTCTTGTAAATATGGACAATATTAATTTGTGTATGAAACAGATGACAATAAAAGAGTAAAATTACAAGTCATCTGGTCAGTCGATGAAGCCTTATAAATCTGCTTCACGGGAAAATGTGAAGGTGAAGTTGGTGTTGGTGGAGGGTGTGGCACACAGCTCGCCTCCAGGTGTGACGCAGCTCACCTCCAGGTGTGACGCAGCTCATTTCTACATACTGGTTGAAATTACCAGAACAAATTTGTCAGCAAAATGGAGATGAGTGAGATAAATATTTAAACAATTTGTATGGAATTTATGAGAGAGTAAAATGATAAGAGAGAACTTTGTTACAGACACCTGAGTATAAAGAAAGAGATTCGTGAGGACTAGATGAAACTTTAGTGGAAGATATTAAGAAAAACTCGAAATGTTACCCGTGGCTTTAAGAGGTTTCTTAATTATCATGTTCAGTGTTACTTTGGTTCAGGGGAGAGCTGAGTGTTACTTTTGTTCCGGGTAAAGTTGAGTGTTACTTTTGTTCCGGGTAAAGTTGAGTGTTACTTTTGTTCCGGGTAGAGTTGAGTGTTACATTTGTTCCGGGTAGAGTTGAGTGTTACTTTTGTTCCGGGTAGAGTTGAGTGTTACTTTTGTTCCGGGTAGAGTTGAGTGTTACTTTTGTTCCGGGTAGAGTTGAGTCTTACATTTGTTCCGGGTAGAGTTGAGTGTTACTTTTGTTCCGGGTACAGTTGAGTGTTACATTTGTTCCGGGTAGAGTTGAGTGTTAAATTTGTTCCGGGGAGAGTTGAGTGCTACTTTTGTTCCGGGTAGAGTTGAGTGTTAAATTTGTTCCGGGGAGAGTTGAGTGCTACTTTTGTTCCGGGTAGAGTTGATTGCTACTTTTGTTCCGGGTAGAGTTAAGTGTTACTCTTGTTCCGGGTAGAGTTGAGTGTTACTTTTGTTCCGAGTAGAGTTGAGTGTTAAATTTGTTCCGGGGAGAGTTGAGTGCTACTTTTGTTCCGGGTAGAGTTGATTGCTACTTTTGTTCCGGGTAGAGTTAAGTGTTACTCTTGTTCCGGGTAGAGTTGAGTGTTACTTTTGTTCCGAGTAGAGTTGAGTGTTAAATTTGTTCCGGGTAGAGTTGAGTGTTACATGTGTTCCGGGTAGCGTTGAGTGTTCCTTTTGTTCCGAGTAGAGTTGAGTGTTCCTTTTGTTCCGAGTAGAGTTGAGTGTTCCTTTTGTTCCGAGTAGAGTTGAGTGTTAAATTTGTTCCGGGTAGAGTTGAGTGTTACATGTGTTCCGGGTAGAGTTGAGTGTTCCTTTTGTTCCGAGTAGAGTTGAGTGTTAAATTTGTTCCGGGTAGAGTTGAGTGTTACTTTTGTTCCGGGTAGAGTTGAGTGTTACTTTTGTTCCGGGGAGAGTTGAATGTTACTCTTGTTCCGGGGAGAGTTGAGTGTTACTTTTGTTCCGGGTAGAGTTGATTGCTACTTTTGTTCCGGGTAGAGTTAAGTGTTACTCTTGTTCCGGGTAGAGTTGAGTGTTACTTTTGTTCCGGGTAGAGTTGATTGCTACTTTTGTTCCGGGTAGAGTTAAGTGTTACTCTTGTTCCGGGTAGAGTTGAGTGTTCCTTTTGTTCCGGGTAGAGTTGAGTGTTACATTTGTTCCGGGTAGAGTTGAGTGTTACTTTAGTTCCGGGTAGAGTTGAGTGTTACTTTTGTTCCGGGGAGATTTGAGTGCTACTCTTGTTCGGGGTAGAGTTGAGTGTTACTTTTGTTCAGGGGAGAGTTGAGTGTTACTTTTGTTCCGAGTAGAGTTGAGTGTTACATTTGTTCCGGGTAGAGTTGAGTGTTACATTTGTTCCGGGTAGAGTTGAGTGTTACTTTTGTTTAGGGGAGAGTTGAGTGTTACTTTTGTTCCGGGTAGAGTTGAGTGTTACTTTAGTTCCGGGTAGAGTTGAGTGTTACTTTAGTTCCGGGTAGAGTTGAGTGTTACTTTTGTTCCGGGTAGAGTTGAGTGTTACTTTTGTTCCGGGTAGAGTTGAGTGTTCCTTTTGTTCCGGGTAGAGTTGAGTGTTACTTTTGTTTAGGGGAGATTTGAGTGCTACGCTTGTTCGGGGTAGAGTTGAGTGTTACTTTTGTTTAGGGGAGAGTTGAGTGTTACTTTTGTTCCGGGTAGACTTGAGTGTTACTTTTGTTCAGGGGAGAGTTGAGTGTTACTTTTGTTCCGAGTAGAGTTGAGTGTTAAATTTGTTCCGGGTAGAGTTGAGTGTTACTTTTGTTCCGGGGAGATTTGAGTGCTACTCTTGTTCGGGGTAGAGTTGAGTGTTACTTTTGTTTAGGGGAGAGTTGAGTGTTACTTTTGTTCCGGGTAGAGTTGAGTGTTACTTTAGTTCCGGGTAGAGTTGAGTGTTACTTTAGTTCCGGGTAGAGTTGAGTGTTACTTTTGTTCCGGGGAGATTTGAGTGCTACTCTTGTTCGGGGTAGAGTTGAGTGTTACTTTTGTTCCGGGTAGAGTTGAGTGTTACTTTTGTTCCGGGTAGACTGCTACTGCTACTGACAAAAAATCTCGAACTCAAACAAATATCTATTGGATAAACATAAAACCACGAAATAGAATCCAAACAGAAACTAAACAACTTAACCCATTGAGTACGATGACCTCTTAGTAAAGTGTTATCGTCCTCAAGGGCCCCAATCCATCGTACTTTGGGGATTAATTCATCGTACTCAAGAGTTAAGTAATCGTACTCTAAGGTTTAAGTAATCTTACTCAAAGGTTTAAGTAATCGTACTCAAGGGGTTAAGTCATCGAACTCTTGGGGTTAAGTCACCACACTCAAGTGTTTAGTTCATTGTACTCATGGGTTAAATCATCCTACTCAAGGGGTTAAATCATCATACCCTAGGGGTTAAGGCATCATACTCCTGGGGGTTAAGTCATAATATTCCAGGGGTTAAGTCATCATACCCAAGGGGTTAAATTAAGGTCATTTGTCCCATAATGACTGTTTTAACAAGCAAAACAAATATATATAAAAAGTGGAATTAATAACCTGAGATATCAAAAAAAAAAGTCTTTTAAGAGTTATACACATATCAACTATAGCACAGGTTAACTATCATTGTCTTGTATAGTCCTCCTTATGGAAAACGAGAAGGGTGGCGCTGAGGGAGACTCAAAGACACGCATTCAATATAAAACTAATGGTTCCTGATCTATGGCTTAAGTATTATCATCGCCCTAGTCATTGATCAAATACCCTTGAGAAACGTTCACTACTATGTCTAGGCTGTTATGGCATTTGACTTTTCGAATTTCATTTAAAATATTGGAAAAAGTCTCCCCCAAAAAACATTCATCGGAATAAACTCATAAACAAATATCAAACAGTTCAAAGAAAATTGGACGTGTCTGATTTATAAGTCTGTTTTACACTAATTCTGTTATTGCAGATGTACAGAAAACGCAGTTGTGAAGAATATGGTTTATTTATTTTTTCTTTACAAAGTGACATTAAAAATGTACGGGAGGGTTGTAAAAAAAAACATGATTAGAGATAAAAGCAGATTGTTTTTTTGTTTTTTCCAAATCAAATCCAACATGGCGCGTCTGTTTTAGTGGACATGAGGTTTATTGGCGGACAAATATGTAGGTATATATTAGCTGATCCAAATCGGCTTTAAGAGAACACGGAAATATTTATTCCAACAGGCACCCAGCTGCTCCCAGTGTTAAATATATCACATTCATATGATCTGGTAATACCTGCCCATATTTAATCAGACAGCCGGAAGCTGCTTGTGTAAAGGATGGGATAGAGGGTGAGATATATAAGGCTGGATATATTATAGTGGGCCATATAAGGGTGGGATAGAGGTTGGGATATATATTAGGCTGGGATATATTATAGTGGGACATATAAGGGTGGGATAGAGGTTGGGATATATATTAGGCTAGGATATATTATAGTGGGACATATAAGGGTGGGATAGAGGTTGGGATATATAAGGCTGGATATATTATAGTGGGACATATAAGGGTGGGCTAGAGGTTGGGATACATATTCGGCTAGGATATATTATAGTGGGACATATAAGGGTGGGATAGAGGGTGAGATATATAAGGCTGGATATATTATAGTGGGACATATAAGGGTGGGATAGAGGTTGGGATATATAGTAGGCTAGGATATATTATAGTGGGACATATAAGGGTGGGATAGAGGTTGGGATATATAAGGCTGGATATATTATAGTGGGACATATAAGGGTGGGCTAGAGGTTGGGATATATAAGGCTGGATATATTATAGTGGGACATATAAGGGTGGGCTAGAGGTTGGGATACATATTCGGCTAGGATATATTATAGTGGGACATATAAGGGTGGGATAGAGGTTGGGATATATAAGGCTGGATATATTATAGTGGGACATTTAAGGGTGGGCTAGAGGTTGGGATATATAAGGTTGGATATATTATAGTGGGACATATAAGGGTGGGATAGAGGTTGGGATATATAAGGCTGGATATATTATAGTGGGACATATAAGGGAGGGATAGAGGTTGGGATATATATTAGGCTAGGATATATTAGGCTGAGATATATTATGCTGGGATATATATTAGGCTAGGATATATTAGGCTGAGATATATTATGCTGGGATATATTAGGCTGGGATATATGAGGCTGGGATATATTAGGCTGGGATATATTAGGCTGGGATATATTAGGCTGGGATATATATTAGGCTAGGATATATTAGGCTGAGATATATTATGCTGGGATATATTAGGCTGGGATATATGAGGCTGGGATATATTAGGCTGGGATATATTAGGC
>CAUDMG010002639.1:4835000-4917971 GCA_958450375.1 Homarus gammarus | reverse complement strand
GACCATGATTATAACCACGACCATGATTATAACAACCACGACCACGATTATAACAACCTCGACCATGATTATAACAAGCACGACCATGATTATAACAACCATGACCATGCTTATAACAACCACGAATATGATTATAACAACTACGATCATGATTATAACACTCACGACCATGATTATAACAACCACGACCATGATTATAATAATCACGACCATGTTTATAACAACCACGAATATGATTATAACAACCACGACCATGAGTATAACAACCACGACCATGATTGTAACAACTACGACCATGATTATAACAACCACGACCATAATTATAACCACGACCATGATTATAACAACCACGACCACGATTATAACAACCTCGACCATGATTATAACAAGCACGACCATGATTATAACAACCATGACCATGCTTATAACAACCACGAATATGATTATAACAACTACGATCATGATTATAACACTCACGACCATGATTATAACAACCACGAATATGATTATAACAACTACGACCATGATTATAACAACCACGAACATGATTGTAGCCCCCACGACCATGATTATAACAACCACTACCATGATTATAACAACCACGACCATGATTATAATAACCACGACCATATTTATTACAACCACGAATATGATTATAACAACCACGACCATGATTATAACAACCACGACCATGATTATAACAACCACGACTATGACTATAACAACCACGACCATGAGTATAACAACCACGACCATGATTATAATAACCACGACCAATTTAATACAACCACGAATATGATTATAATAACCACGACCATGATTATAACAACCACGACCATGATTATAACAACCACGACTATGATTATAACAACCACGACCATGATTATAACAACCACGACCATGATTATAACAACCACGACCATGGTTATAACAAACACGATCATGATTATAACAACCACGACCATGATTATAACAACCACGAATATGATTATAACAGCTACGACCATGATTATAACACTCACGACCATGATTATAACAACCACGACCATGATTATAATCACCAGGACCATGTTTATAACAACCACGAATATGATTATAACAACCACGACCATAATTATAACAACCACGACCATGATTATAACAACCACGACCATGATTATAACAACCACGACCATAATTATAAGAACCACGACCATGATTATAACAACCACAACTATGATTATAACAACCACGACCATGATTATAAGAACCACGACCATGATTATAACAACCACTACCATGAATATAATAACACCGACCATGATTATAACAACTACGACCATGATTATAACACTCACGACCACGATTATAACAACCACTACCATGAATATAATAACACCGACCATGATTATAACAACTACGACCATGATTATAACAACCACGAACATGATTGTAACTCCCACGACCATGATTATAACAACCACTACCATGATTATAACAACCACGACCATGATTAAAACAATCACGACCATGTTTATAACAGCCACGAATATGATTATAACAACCTCGACCATGATTATAACAACCACGACCATGATTATAACAACTACGACTATGATTATAACAACCACGACCATGATTATAACCACCACGACCATGATTATAACAACCACGACCATGGATATAATAACCACGACCATGATTATAACAACCACGACCATGATTATAACAACCACGAATATGATTATAACAACTACGACCATGATTATAACACTCACGACCATGATTATAACAACCACGACCATGATTATAACAACTATGACCATGATTATAACACTCACGACCATGATTATAACAACCACTACCATGAATATAATAACCACGACCATGATTATAACAACCACGACCATGATTATAACAACCACGACCATGATTATAACAACCACGACCATGATTATAATAACCACGACCATGTTTATAACAACCATGATCATGATTATAACAACCATGAATGTGATTATAACAACTACGACCATGATTATAACACTCACGACCACGATTATAACAACCACTACCATGAATATAATAACACCGACCATGATTATAACAACTACGACCATGATTATAACAACCACGAACATGATTGTAACTCCCACGACCATGATTATAACAACCACTACCATGATTATAACAACCACGACCATGATTAAAATAATCACGACCATGTTTATAACAGCCACGAATATGATTATAACAACCTCGACCATGATTATAACAACCACGACCATGATTATAACAACTACGACTATGATTATAACAACCACGACCATGATTATAACCACCACGACCATGATTATAACAACCACGACCATGGATATAATAACCACGACCATGATTATAACAACCACGACCATGATTATAACAACCACGAATATGATTATAACAACTACGACCATGATTATAACACTCACGACCATGATTATAACAACCACGACCATGATTATAATAATCATGACCATGTTTATAACAACCACGAATATGATTATAACAAACACGACCATGAGTATAACAACCACGACCATGATTGTAGCAACCACGACCATGATTATAACAACTACGACCATGATTATAACAACCACGACCATAATTATAACAACCACGACCATGATTATAACAACCACGACCACGATTATAACAACCTCGACCATGATTATAACAAGCACGACCATGATCATAACAACCATGACCATGCTTATAACAACCACGAATAAGATTATAACAACTACGATCATGATTATAACACTCACGACCATGATTATAACAACCACGAATATGATTATAACAACTACGACCATGATTATAACAACCACGAACATGATTGTAACCCCCACGACCATGATAATAACAACCACTACCATGATTATAACAACCACGACCATGATTATAATAACCACGACCATATTTATTACAACCACGAATATGATTATAACAACCACGACCATGATTATAACAACCACGACCATGATTATAACAACCACGACTATGATTATAACAACCACGACCATGCGTATAACAACCACGACCATGATTATAATAATCGCGACCATGTTTATAACAACCACGAATATGATTTGAACAACCACGACCATGAGTATAACAACCACGACCAAGATTATAACAACCACGACCATGATTATAACAACCACGACCATGATTATAGCCACGACCATAATTATAACAACCACGACCATGATTATAACAACCACGACCACGATTATAACAACCTCGACCATGATTATAACAACCACGACCATGATTATATCAACCATGACCATGATTATAACAACCACGAATATGATTATAACAACTACGATCATGATTATAACACTCACGAGTATGATTATAACAACCACGAATATGATTATAACAACTACGACCATCATTATAACAACCACGAACATGATTGTAGCTCCCACTACCATGATTATAACAACCACTACCATGATTATAACAACCACGACCATGATTATAATAACCACGACCATATTTATTACAACCACGAATATGATTATAACAACCACGACCATGATTATAACAACCACGACTATGATTATAACAACCACGACCATGATTATAACAACCACGACCATGATTATAACAACCACGACCATGGTTATAACAAACACGATCATGATTATAACAACCACGACCATGATTATAACAACCACGAATATGATTATAACAGCTATGACCATGATTATAACACTCACGACCATGATTATAACAACCACGACCATGATTTTAACAAACACGACTATGATTATAACAACCACAACCATGATTATAACAACCACGACCATGATTATAACAACCACGACCATGGTAATAACAACCACGACCATGATTACAACAACCACGACCATGATTATAACAACCACGAATATGATTATATCAACTACGACCATGATTATAACACTCACGACCATGATTATAACAACCACGACCATGATTATAACAACCACGACCATGATTATAACAACCACGACCAAGATTATAACAACCATGATCATGATTATAACAACCACGAATATGATTATAATAACTACGACCATGATTATAACACTCACGACCATGATTATAACAAACACGACCATGATTATAACAACCACGACCATGATTATAACAACCATGACCATGATAATAACAACCACGAATATGATTATAACAACTACGATCATGATTATAACACTCACGACCATGATTATAACAAACACGAATATGATAATAACAACTACGACCATGATTATAACAACCACGACCATGATTGTAACTACCACGACCATGATTATAACAACCACGACCATGATTATAACAACCACTACCATGATTATAACAACCACGACCACGATTATAATAACCACCACCATATTTATAACAACCACGAATATGATTATAACAACCACGACCATTATTTTAACAACCACGACCATGATTATAACAACCACAACCTTGATTATAACAACAATGAAAATGATTTTAACAACCACGACCATGATTATAGCACCCATGACCAATATTCTAACAACCACGACAATGATTATAACAACCACGACTATGATTATAACAACCACGACTATGATCATAACCACGAACATGATTTTAACAACCACGACTATGATTATACCACCCTCGACCATTATTATAACAACCACTACTATGATTATAACAACCACGACCTTGATTATAACACCTACAACCATGATTATAACATCCACGGCCTTGATTATAACACCTACGACCTTGATTATAACACCTACGACTATGATCACAACAACCACGACTATGATTATAACAACTACGACCATGAGTATAACAACCACGACCATGATTGTATCTACCACGGCCATGATTATAACAACCACGATCATGATTATAACAACCACGACCATGATTATAACAACCACGACCATGATTATAACAACCACGACCATGATTATAACAACCACTACCATGATTATAACAACCACGACCATGATTATAATAATCACGACCATGTTTATAACAACCACGAATATGATTATAACAACCTCGACCATGATTATAACAACCACGACCATGATTATAACAACTACGACTATGATTATAACAACCACGACCATGATTATAACAACCACGACCATGATTATAACAACCACGACCATGGTTATAATAACCACGACCATGATTATAACAACCACGACCATGATTATTACAACCACGAATATGATTATAACAACTACGACCATGATTATAACACTCACGACCATGATTATAACCACGACCATGATTATAACAACCACGATCACGATTATAACAACCTCGACCATGATTATAACAAGCACGACCATGATTATAACAATCATGACCATGCTTATAACAACCACGAATATGATTATAACAACTACGATCATGATTATAACACTCACGACCATGATTATAACAACCACGACCATGATTATAGTAATCACGACCATGTTTATAACAACCACGAATATGATTATAACAACCACGACCATGAGTATAACAACCACGACCATGATTGTAACAACTACGACCATGATTATAACAACCACGACCATAATTATAACCACGACCATGATTATAACAACCACGACCACGATTATAACAACCTCGACCATGATTATAACAAGCACGACCATGATTATAACAACCATGACCATGCTTATAACAACCACGAATATGATTATAACAACTACGATCATGATTATAACACTCACGACCATGATTATAACAACCACGAATATGATTATAACAACTACGACCATGATTATAACAACCACGAACATGATTGTAACCCTCACGACCATGATTATAACAACCACTACCATGATTATAACAACCACGACCATGATTATAATAACCACGACTATATTTATTACAACCACGAATATGATTATAACAACCACGACCATGATTATAACAACGACGACCATGATTATAACAACCACGACTATGATTATAACAACCACGACCATGAGTATAACAACCACGACCATGATTATAATAATCACGACCATGTTTATAACAACCACGAATATGATTATAACAACCACGACCATGAGTATAACAACCACGACCAAGATTATAACAACCACGACCATGATTATAACAACCACGACCATGATTATAACCACGACCATAATTATAACAACCACGACCATGATTATAACAATCATGACCATGATTATAACAACCACGAATATGATTATAATAACTACGACCATGATTATAACACTCACGACCACGATTATAACAACCACGAATATGATTATAACAACTACGACCATGAGTATAACAACCACGACCATGATTGTATCTACCACGGCCATGATTATAACAACCACGATCATGATTATAACAACCACGACCATGATTATAACAACCACGACCATGATTATAACAACCACTACCATGATTATAACAACCACGACCATGATTATAATAATCACGACCATGTTTATAACAACCACGAATATGATTATAACAACCTCGACCATGATTATAACAACCACGACCATGATTATAACAACTACGACTATGATTATAACAACCACGACCATGATTATAACAACCACGACCATGATTATAACAACCACGACCATGGTTATAATAACCACGACCATGATTATAACAACCACGACCATGATTATAACAACCACGAATATGATTATAACAACTACGACCATGATTATAACACTCACGACCATGATTATAACCACGACCATGATTATAACAACCACGACCACGATTATAACAACCTCGACCATGATTATAACAAGCACGACCATGATTATAACAACCATGACCATGCTTATAACAACCACGAATATGATTATAACAACTACGATCATGATTATAACACTCACGACCATGATTATAACAACCACGACCATGATTATAATAATCACGACCATGTTTATAACAACCACGAATATGATTATAACAACCACGACCATGAGTATAACAACCACGACCATGATTGTAACAACTACGACCATGATTATAACAACCACAACCATAATTATAACCACGACCATGATTATAACAACCACGACCACGATTATAACAACCTCGACCATGATTATAACAAGCACGACCATGATTATAACAACCATGACCATGCTTATAACAACCACGAATATGATTATAACAACTACGACCATGATTATAACACTCACGACCATGATTATAACAACCACGAATATGATTATAACAACTACGACCATGATTATAACAACCACGAACATGATTGTAACCCCACGACCATGATTATAACAACCACTACCATGATTATAACAACCACGACCATGATTATAAAAACCACGACCAAATTTAATACAACCACGAATATGATTATAACAACCACGACCATGATTATAACAACCACGACCATGATTATAACAACCACGACCATGACTATAACAACCACGACCATGATTATAACAACCACGACCATGATTATAATAACCACGACCAATTTAAACAACCACGAATATGATTATAACAACCACGACCATGATTATAACAACCACGACCATGATTATAACAACCACGACCATGATTATAACAACCACGACCATGATTATAACAACCACGACCATGATTATAACAACCACGACCATGATTATAACAACACGATCATGATTATAACAACCACGACCATGATTATAACAACCACGAATATGATTATAACAGCTACGACCATGATTATAACACTCACGACCATGATTATAACAACCACGACCATGATTATAACAACCACGACCATGATTATAACAACCACGAATATGATTATAACAACCACGACCATGATTATAACAACCACGACCATGATTATAACAACCACGACCATGATTATAACAACCACGACCATGATTATAACAACCACGACCATGATTATAACAACCACGAACTATGATTATAACAACCACGACCATGATTATAACAACCACGACCATGATTATAACAACCACGACCATGATTATAACAACCACGAATGATTATAACAACCACGACCATGATTATAACAACTATGACCATGATTATAACACTCACGACCATGATTATAACAACCACTACCATGAATATAACAACCACGACCATGATTATAACAACCACGACCATGATTATAACAACCACGACCATGATTATAACAACCACGACCATGATTATAATAACCACGACCATGTTTATAACAACCATGATCATGATTATAACAACCATGAATGTGATTATAACAACTACGACCATGATTATAACACTCACGACCACGATTATAACAACCACTACCATGAATATAATAACACCGACCATGATTATAACAACTACGACCATGATTATAACAACCACGAACATGATTGTAACTCCCACGACCATGATTATAACAACCACTACCATGATTATAACAACCACGACCATGATTAAAATAATCACGACCATGTTTATAACAGCCACGAATATGATTATAACAACCTCGACCATGATTATAACAACCACGACCATGATTATAACAACTACGACTATGATTATAACAACCACGACCATGACTATAACCACCACGACCATGATTATAACAACCACGACCATGGATATAATAACCACGACCATGATTATAACAACCACGACCATGATTATAACAACCACGAATATGATTATAACAACTACGACCATGATTATAACACTCACGACCATGATTATAACAACCACGACCATGATTATAATAATCATGACCATGTTTATAACAACCACGAATATGATTATAACAAACACGACCATGAGTATAACAACCACGACCATGATTGTAGCAACCACGACCATGATTATAACAACTACGACCATGATTATAACAACCACGACCATAATTATAACAACCACGACCATGATTATAACAACCACGACCACGATTATAACAACCTCGACCATGATTATAACAAGCACGACCATGATCATAACAACCATGACCATGCTTATAACAACCACGAATAAGATTATAACAACTACGATCATGATTATAACACTCACGACCATGATTATAACAACCACGAATATGATTATAACAACTACGACCATGATTATAACAACCACGAACATGATTGTAACCCCCACGACCATGATAATAACAACCACTACCATGATTATAACAACCACGACCATGATTATAATAACCACGACCATATTTATTACAACCACGAATATGATTATAACAACCACGACCATGATTATAACAACCACGACCATGATTATAACAACCACGACTATGATTATAGCAACCACGACCATGAGTATAACAACCACGACCATGATTATAATAATCGCGACCATGTTTATAACAACCACGAATATGATTTGAACAACCACGACCATGAGTATAACAACCACGACCAAGATTATAACAACCACGACCATGATTATAACAACCACGACCATGATTATAGCCACGACCATAATTATAACAACCACGACCATGATTATAACAACCACGACCACGATTATAACAACCTCGACCATGATTATAACAACCACGACCATGATTATATCAACCATGACCATGATTATAACAACCACGAATATGATTATAACAACTACGATCATGATTATAACACTCACGAGTATGATTATAACAACCACGAATATGATTATAACAACTACGACCATCATTATAACAACCACGAACATGATTGTAACTCCCACTACCATGATTATAACAACCACTACCATGATTATAACAACCACGACCATGATTATAATAACCACGACCATATTTATTACAACCACGAATATGATTATAACAACCACGACCATGATTATAACAACCACGACCATGATTATAACAACCACGACTATGATTATAACAACCACGACCATGATTATAACAACCACGACCATGATTATAACAACCACGTCCATGGTTATAACAAACACGAATATGATTATAACAGCTATGACCATGATTATAACACTCACGACCATGATTATAACAACCACGACCATGATTATAACAACCACGAATATGATTATAACAGCTATGACCATGATTATAACACTCACGACCATGATTATAACAACCACGACCATGATTATAATCACCAGGACCATGTTTATAACAACCACGAATATGATTATATCAACCACGACCATAATTATAACAACCACGACCATGATTATAACAACCACGACCAAGATTATAACAACCACGACCATAATTATAAGAACCACGACCATGATTATAACAACCACAACTATGATCATAACAACCACGACCATGATTATAAGAACCACGACCATGATTATAATAACCACGACCATGTTTATAACAACCACGAATATGATTATAACAACCACGACCATGATTATAACAACTATGACCATGATTATAACACTCACGACCATGATTATAACAACCACTACCATGAATATAATAACCACGACCATGATTATAACAACCACGACCATGATTATAACAACCACGACCATGATTATAACAACCACGACCATGATTATAATAACCACGACCATGTTTATAACAACCACGAATGTGATTATAACAACCACGACCATGATTATAGCAACCACGACCATGTTTATAACAACCATGATCATGATTATAACAACCATGAATGTGATTATAACTACTACGACCATGATTATAACACTCACGACCATGATTATAACAACCACTACCATGAATATAATAACCACGACCATGATTATAACAACTACGACCATGATAATAACAACCACGAACATGATTGTAACTCCCACGACCATGATTTTAACAACCACTACCATGATTATAACCACGACCATGATTAAAATAACCACGACCATATTTATTACAACCACGAATATGATTATAACAACCACGACCATGATTATAACAACCACGACTATGATTATAACAACCACGACTATGATTATAACAACCACGACCATGATTATAACAACCACGACCATGATTATAACAACCATGACCATGATTATAACAACCACGAATATGATTATAACAACTACGATCATGATTATAACACTCACGACCATGATTATAACAACCACGAATATGATTATAACAACTACGACCATGATTATAACAACCACGAACATGATTGTAACTCCCACGACCATGATTATAACAACCACTACCATGATTATAACAACCACGACCATGATTATAATAACCACGACCATATTTATTACAACCACGAATATGATTATAACAACCACGACCATGATTTTAACAACCACGACCATGATTATAACAACCACGACTATGATTATAACAACCACGACCATGATTGTAACAACCACGACCATGCTTATAACAACCACGACCATGGTTATAACAAACACGATCATGATTATAACAACCACGACCATGATTATAACAACCACGAATATGATTATAACAACCACGACCATGATTATAACAACCACGACCATGCTTATAACAACCACGACCATAATTATAACACTCACGACCATGATTATAACAACCAGGACCATGATTATAATAATCACGTCCATGTTTATAACAACCACGAATATGATTATAACAACGACGACCATGAGTATAACAACCACGACCAAGATTATAACAACCACGACCATGATTATAACAACCACGACCATGATTATAACAACCACGACCATAATTATAACACCCACGACCATGATTATAACAACCACGACCACGATTAAAACAACCTCGACCATGATTATAACAACCACGACCATGATTATATCAACCATGACCATGATTATAACTACCACGAATATGATTATAACAACTACGATCATGATTATAATACTCACGACCATGATTATAACAACCACGAATGTGATTATAACAACTACGACCATGATTATAACAACCACGAACATGATTGTAACTCCCACGACAATGATTATAACAACCACTACCATGATTATAACAACCACGACCATGATTATAATAACCACGACCACATTTATTACAACCACGAATATGATTATAACAACCACGACCATGATTATAACAACCACGACCATGATTATAACAACAACGACTATGATTATAACAACCACGACCATGATTATAACAACCACGACCATGATTATAACAACCACGACCATGGTTATAACAAACACGATCATGATTATAACAACCACGACCATAATTATAACAACCACGAATATGATTATAACAACTACGACCATGATTATAACACTCACGACCATGATTATAACAACCACGACCATGATTATAATAACCAGGACCATGTTTATAACAACCACGAATATGATTATAACAACCACGACCATGATTATAACAACCACGACCATGATTATAACAACCATGATCATGATTATAACAACCATGAATGTGATTATAACAACTACGACCATGATTATAACACTCACGACCATGATTATAACAACCACTACCATGAATATAATAACCACGACCATGATTATAACAACTACAACCATGATTATAACAACAACGAACATGATTGTAACTCCCACGACCATGATTTTAACAACCACTACCATGATTATAACAACCACGACCATGATTATAATAACCACGACCATATTTATTACAACCACGAATATGATTATGACAACCACGACTATGATTATAACAACCACGACTGTGATTGTAACATCCACGACCATGATTATAACAACCACGACCATGATTATAACAACCACGACCATGGTTAAAACAAACATGATCATGATTATAACCACCACGACCATGATTATAACAACCACGAATATTATTATAACAACTACGACCATGATTATAACACTCACGACCATGATTATAACAACCACGACCATGATTATAATAACCAGGACCATGTTTACAACAACCACGAATATGATTATAACAACCACGACCATGATTATAACAACCACGACCATGATTATAACAACCTCGACCATGATTATAACAACCACAACTATGATTATAAGAACCACGACCATGATTATAAGAACCACGACCATGATTATAATAACCACGACAATGTTTATAACAACCACGAATATGATTATAACAACCACGACCATGATTATAACAACTATGACCATGATTATAACACTCACGACCATGATTATAACAACCACTACCATGAATATAATAACCACGACCATGATTATAACAACCACGACCATGATTATGACAACCACGACCATGATTATAAGAACCACGACCATGATTATAATAACCACGACCATGTTTATAACAACCACGAATATGATTATAACAACCACGACCATGATTATAACAATCATGATCATGATTATAACAACCATGAATGTGATTATAACAACTACGACCATGATTATAACACTCCCGACCATGATTATAACAACCACTACCATGAATATAATAACCACGACCATGATTATAACAACCACGACCATGATTATAAGAACCACGACCATGATTATAATAACCACGACCATGTTTATAACAACCACGAATATGATTATAACAACCACGACCATGATTATTACAACCACGACCATGATTATAACAACCATGACCATGATTATAACAAGCACGAATATGATTATAACAACCACGACTATGATTGTAGCAACCACGACCATGATTATAACAACCATGACCATGATTATAACAAGCTCGACCATAAATTTAACACGCACGACCATGAATATAACAACCACGACTATGATTATAACAACCAGTACAATGATTATAACAACCACGACCATGATTATAACAACGACGACCATGATTATTGTGGGAGACTCAGGTGATACTTCCAATGAGGGGTAAAGGAAACACACTGATGTCAAGTTCGTAAGTTCTATTTCTGGGACAAACACACAAAAGGCGTTAAGACAGGGGAAACAGCGTCCTGTCTTGGAATCTCTCTGGGTATCTCTATTTGTGCATGCGCGTACAGCGGGCATGTGCCTAAAGTCTGAACTAACACTCAAGTGACAAAAGGGAGTATGATTATACCATATAATACAGAGACCTGAATCAATAATGGTAAATAGTACAGAGTTACATATTACAGCAATGTTCGTCTCATATATCTACAATTATAACAACCATGATCATGATTATAACAACCATGAATATGATTATAACAACTACGAACATGATTATAACCCTCACGACCATGATTATAACAACCGCTATTATGATTATAGCAACCAGGACCATGATTATAACCACGATCATGATTATAACAACCACGACCATGATTATAACAACCATGACTATGATTATAACAACCACGACCATAAGTATAACAACCACGACCATGATTATAACAACCACGACCATGATTATAACAACCACCACCATCTCGAAAACGATGTCGCTGTACGCTGTCACCCGCACGGCGGTTGGGTGATAGCCAAGCATTAGCATTCGAACTTTCACTCCTCGATAAACTGTGCCACCGGACTCGCCACCGGGCACGAAAGGCCCATGATCACTTGTGTACATACATATATATATATTTATATTTATATATATACATATATAAATATATATATATATATATATATATATATATATATATATATATATATGGATCCTCGTGTTTCGAAGCCGGATTTGGTAAAACGTTACTCTGACCACCTAAGTGGTACGGGTGGTCCCCATTAGAGGTTCACGGCGCCATAAGCTCGTTGAACAGGCTTTGTGTGAAATATAACAAAGTCCAGGACTGCTTTTGTATCCTGGTGGTCCAGCGGTTAGCGTTCCCCGGTCACAGTCATAGGCTTGTGGGCCGTGGGTTCGAATCCTGGCGGGTTGAGGTGTTGATTGTATATATATATATATATATATACCTGTATATATATATGCTGATAACCACATGAAAACAAGAAGTTCCCAAGCTCTTTAGTGTAATTTACATCTTTAGGGCTAAGTACAGACTAAGGGGTCTTGGTGTAGGTGTCTTTAGTTGATGTCGGAAAGAAGAAGGAAGAAGTAGGGATTAGGCGGGGGAATTAAAAGTATAAATGTGGAGTTTAATAGAATCTGGGCTCAACCAGATTGCTGCTTAAGGTTTTCCTTGTTATTATTTCTTTTGTTTATCATTGTGGAGTCAGACCTTTGTTTTTTACGTTTTGTCTTTTCGTATTGTCTGCTTTAACTTTTAAGTTTGCATTTCTTTTGTTTTGTTTTGTTTTTTGTGGTTTCTACCTTTCTTTGCTACCTTTTTGTGACTATACAATAAATGCAAGAGGCTTTAATGTTAGTAATATAGGAGAATAAACAGTTAGTAAAGATAGTGCTGCCTATAGGAAGGTTATGTGTCGATGTGGTTGGAGAATCTCACCGAGTTCTCTTGGAGCTGGTGGGTTTTATTTACTTACTTTTTTATTGTCAGTAACACGGGAGCAGGTTTGTGCAGATATGAGTGCTTAGAGATAGATTATTTATAAGGTGATTGGAGAGTCCTGCCAGGTTCTCTTCTCGGGCTGGAAGGGGGCTCTCATCTTTTAATAAAGAAGGAAAGGTTGGTGGACAGCCCTGCAAGGTTCTTGTGGAGCTATCAGGTCACTCTCATCTTTTTGGTGATAAGTTATTTGTATTTTATTGCTATCTTTAAGTATCAGTTATTAAGGGGGGTGGTCCTCCTAGTATTTCCAAATATTTTTTGCCTTGTTGCGGATTTTGACGTTTAGAGCTTGGAGGTTTGCTCTATTATATAATTGTTCGTTTGTAATGCGGTCGGTGTGTTTCGTGTTGTAAATAAATCTGAGGGCTTTGATTTGGATTACTAGTAGGGACTTAATGTTTGTTTTGCTTAAGGTGTGTAGTGGAAATGGTGGGTAGTCCATTGTTGATTTTACCAGTGTTGTGTATATTTTATTTATTTTTATTTGTGCTAAGGTTCCTGAATCTTTTTATTTTCGCAAGTCTTGCTCTTGTGGCCCTGGTTTTATCTTTCAGAAAGATTATGTTTCCTCTTTTTGTTACTTTTAGCCCCAGCATCTTGCCTTCTGTTTCGCATGGATAAATTTCGTCATCGACTATTAGTGGACTGGTTTTGAATTTTGCTGTAGGGATGATCCTGAATTTGGCTTTGTTTGTTTTTATTTTCCACTTCTTTTCAAAGTCATTTATGTTTTTTATTGCGAGTGCTGTGTGGTGAGCCATCATATTTGTGACATAAAAAAGTTTGCTGATGACACCCAAATAGGGCGGCAGATCAATTCAGGGCAGGATGCAAATGCACTACAGAAGGATTTTCCTAAACTGCAGGAGTGGTCTGAAAATGGCAAATGAATTTCAACACCAGCAAGTGCAGCGTATTTAATAATGGAAGAACAAATACTGTTAACTTATACAGCCTTAACAACATCGAACTAGAGAAGTCGACTTGTGAAAGAGACCTAGGGGTACTCGTAAACCCGGGCCTTCGGTCTAGAAAACTGTGCGTTAATGTTCGAAATATGGCAAACAGAGTATTAGGTTTTACATCTTGAAATGTAAGTAATAAGAGAGTGGAGGTGATATTGCAATTATATCTTGTGCTAGTCAGGACACACCTTGATTATGCTGTTCAGTTCTGGTGCCCTTATTATAGAATGGATATCAATTCACTGGAGTCGGTGCAGCGAAGAATGACGAAAATGATTCCGGAACTTAGAAATCTTCCAAATCAAGCTAGATTAAAAAAAACTAAACTTGCATGCCATAGAAGGACGAAGAGTGGGGGAGATATGATAGAAGTGTTTAAGTGGGTGAAAGGACTCAGTAAAGGAGATATAGAGAAAATTCTTATAATATCCGAGCAGGATAGGACTCATAGCAACGAATTGGATAAGTTTAGGTTTAGGAGGGAGATAGGAAGAAACTGGTTCACAAATAGGGTGGTAGATAAGTGGAACAAGCTTAGCAACTTTGTAGTCAGTGCTGGGACACTGGAAAGTTATAAAGGGAGGCTAGATAGATTCATGGACGATAGGGAGTGGTTGTAACTCTCGACAGGAGCTGCTATGAAAAGGCCAACCGGCCTATTGTAGACTCCTAACTTTCTTATTTTCGTATAAGTAGTGCTTCCAGTGCCTTCTCGGGCAGGTTAATAGCATATTGCTTGTTATGCCTGTGATTCCTTGTGCTTTTTCCTTAAATTTCCTCAGGGTGTGTAGGAGTTCTCCGAGTGTTATTTGTTGGTGTTCTGCTAGGGTATTTATATTTATGGTAACGTGAGTTGTAATACGGTGTATTTTGTCTTCCATTTCTGTCTTGATAGTGTTTTCGTGTTCTTCATCGAAGTAATACTTGACAAAGCTAATATATACAGTAGAGGAGAGTGAGATCATGTCCCTAAAAGACAGCAGGTGTCCACAATATTCAGGTTATAGGGTAGTGACCCAACCCTGACTAATCTTCTTAATCACAAAATTGACCATGCCATTACTAAAGTCACAGCAGACTTAGCTCCCGAGGATAAATTGTCGGTAATGGCTAGTGCTACTTGTGAACAGGGTTGTGCCCTTCTAAGAGCCGAGTTAGAGAAGGTCAAAGAAGAAAACTTGAAATTAAAGGAAGTGATAGCGAGGATGAAGGAAAAAGACATGAGACCAGGAAAGCCCGTGTCTGACGAAAACTAGGGACGAATGGAAGGTTGTGAGGAGAGGAACGACCAAACTGGTGGTGATAAAAGACACCACGGAAACGACAACAGCTAAGTGTAAAAACTCTTTTTAGTCCTTTGATAGACGAATTGGACGTTAGCATAGTCAGGGACAGGGCTGAGAGGGAGGGTACGAAAACCTTAATTGTTGGCAATTCCCAGGTACGGTACCTGGATAGAGCTTTTTGTGGTTGAAATAAAAATAGAATGAGGGTGGGAGATATACTTGATAGGATGGACAATATCTTGTCTAGTAATGGGAACTAACCCATTATCTGCCTTAGTGCAGGAGGCAATGATATTGGCCGGTGTAGGAGTGAGGAACTTCTTGATAAGTTCAAGACAGCTATAGAATGTATTAGGTTGATAGAAGGGATCCTTATCATATGTGGTGTCCTGCCTAGAAGGAGGGTTGGTAATGAATGGTTGTTAAGAGCAGTTGGTGTCAAGGGGCGTCTTGACAGATATTGCAAGTCAATATAAGAACATAAGAATGGAGGAAATTGCAGCGGGCCTATTGGCCCATACTGGGCAGTCCCATTTACACCCAACCCCGATTGCTCATATAGCAACCCAACCTATGTTTGAAGCTATCCAGCGTATTCGAGTTAATGATGATATTTGGTAACTTGTTCCACTCGTCCATTGCTCTATTTTCAAACCAATGTTTTCCTATTTCACGCCTAAATCTAAATTTGTCTAATTTAAAACCATTGTTACGAGTTCGCTCCTGGTTGGATAGTTTGAGTACCTTTGTAATATCCCCTTTGTTCAGCCCTGACTTCCATTTATACACCTCTATCATATCGTCCCTCACTCTACGTCTCCCTGTCCCATTCATTGACAACTGGGAGAAATTTTACGGCAGAAGGGACCTTTATACTAGGGATGGAGTGCACCCGGGGTGGGAAAAAATCATGATTTTTTTTTAAATAAAAAAAATCGATTTATTTTATTTAAATCGGATTATTTATTTAAATCGATTCTTTTTTATTTTTTACTAATTGCATTAAAATAGCATTTTTAAACCATAAAAACAGTATTTTTCAACCAAAGCTTATTCAGGATAATAAACAGAAAATTGGCATTAATATATATATGCAGTAGATGTACCAATGGAATTTAACACAATAATATTCTTTTTGTAAAATATAAGAAAACTTGTAAGATATCTTACATTTGAGTGCACAAATCCAAACGTAATAATGAAATTTAACATAAATGCTCTTATAGGATTACAGTGTTTCAAAAATTAATAAGTTAACTTCTTCAAGTCAACAGAATAATATTCTCATTTTGTAAAAAAATAATAATACTGGTAACAAGTTGATTTTCTTACATTTGTAGGATTATAGTGTATTAAGAATTACCGGTAATAACATCAGGTCAACACAATATTCTCATTCTGTAAACAACAAAAATAGTTCAAAACATTTAAATTAGCTTAGTTGAACATTGAAATGCTTATGTACTGTGACAAGCTTAGATGCCTTTTCCTGTCCTAGACGATTTCTTACCTTTGAGTGTACAATTCCATATGTGGAAAAAATTCTCTCAACCCCTGCTGATGATGCAACAGCTGTAAATAATTGCCTAGGAACATCCATTACATTTTCTGTCATATCATTGGCAAAATACTGCCACCAAGCAAGGGGTGAGAGAGATTTTACAACATCTTTACCAAAATAGACCTCGTTAAATGGTGCACTTCTTCCATGGAAGGACATTAATGTTGAAAGGAAATGTGGAAGAGACTCGCACACATACTGTTCTGCAATGTCTCGCTGTTCAGGAGTCAGATGTCTGCCTTGATACCTTGGATCTATCACATTAGCTAGAAAATGGGCAGGTGTCAATGCTACTTTGATTCTTTTTTCAAAATTATCCCTATCAATTTTCAGTTTTACCCCGATTTCTACAGCATCATTTAATAGGGTATGTTCTCTCTGGACATAGTCCAATGCCACAGCAATAGGCTTAAGTCTCTCTAAATAGTCTTCTGCAGTTCTTTTTAATGCCTTATCATTAACTTTCCTTCCAATGTTCTTATCAATGTCTTCACTATTTTCTTTGCACACTTTGACAAGGGTCTCCCAGTTCTTTAAATAGGATTCAGTAGAATCTGTCACTGTGTTCCATCGTGTGTCTGATGGCATTACAAGCATTGTTCCTCCTGCTCTTCTATGCAAAGATCCTGGGATGTGATGATTTCTGAAGTACTTAATGATTTCAGTAATGTGCTCCTTAATGTTCTTGATTTGCAGGTCTTGTGAAACCAAATTTAACAGGTGTGCAGAGCATCCATATGTTATAAAGGATTTATCGTGTCCGAATTCACTTCTCATTTTTGCTATATTACCAGCATTATCTGTTACACAGCTTCTTACTGTGCATCCAAATTTGTCTTCACACTTTTTTGTAGCACATTCAGCTAATTTCAACAGATATTCAGCTGTGTGTCTTAATTCTGTGTCTATAGAATCAACAAGATAAATACGGTTGTCCGCTGTTAAAGTTATACATACTATAGGCTCATTATGGACATTATTCTATCCTTCCATGGCCATGCAAACTGTCTTCCCACTAAGTTCTTCTGAATAATTCTTAATCACTGAATCGTAGGCTTGATCCAAAAGAGACCCTCCAATTTGATGTCTATTAGGTGGAACATATCCTGGTCTTAGCATTTTAATCATCTTGATAAACTCTTCGTGCTCCACTGTTCGGAAGGGTGAATTTGTTGCATATATATAATTAGTAACTTGCTGATCCAAAGAGACTTTTTCAGACTTAGTAGTTTTTATCACAAAACCAGTTATGCTTCTTTGTTCCATAGAACTATCCCTCTTATCTCTCTTAAATGGTGAGGGAGAAGGAGCATCTGATATATCTTTAACTAGAGATGATGATGATGAAGCTTTTGAAAGTGAGGTGCTTGGATGAGGTGATGACAATGTCTCTGAAGAAGTGGTTGGCTGTGGTTCGTCAGGTGCCTCATCAGTATCTGAAGATGAATAAAATAATAAATACCACTTATATGACACTTTCTATCACTCATTTATCTATCACTTTCACACTGTCTCACACATGCTCTTTATTGCTCCTGTGTAATTTATTTTATACAGTAATAGCAACATTATCTATTTCATTGTTGCAATGTAAGGTTGTGAACTACATATTGTTTGTTATAAATGCCTATGGCCTATGAGAAGCCAACAAATTGTTTTTAATTAACATTATGACTGAGCTGGACTCTAACCCTTTACTCCCTGGGTGTTTCACCACCTTCACAGTCCTTAAACCACTGGAGGTGGTGAAACACCCAGGGAGTAAGGGTTAGAGTCCAGCTCAGTCATGATGTTTATTAAATACATACCGGTATTGATTGTCTACTCTAAGTCTTTTAGGATGGTAAATGAGAATATGAAAACAATTCAAATATCCATTTCTTTCTCTTTTCGCGTAATGGAGAGAGAAATGTCAAGGATGAATAGCTATGTCCTTGGGAGGAAGGAGGGGACGATATATCCAGAGGGTTGATATCATACAGTATAGTGCATAATTTTACAATTTTTAATCTTCCATACCCATTTTCACAACATATGCAACTATACACTCTTCTTGTTCCAAAATTATGTAATTTAACTAAATTTTTCCACCACCACCATAATACTGCCAATCACATCTTCACAGGGTCCATGCCAATAAGCATCAATGCCAATAAGCAACAATGGTAACTCCCAACGTAAAGGTAGAATTAATGATACTTTCCTTGGAGGGAAGAAAAGGACCGTTCTTTATGTAAATCATAAAATTTTTAGTGCATTACATTATTTAACAGATTCAGAATTTTCTAGGAGTCTTATCAAGGAAAAAAAATCAGTAACTATTCTTGTTAATGATACTAAATTACTATCAAAGAAAACTTGGGAAATGGATAAGAATGTAATTTGTATGCAATACCATAAAGTTTTGTTGATGAAAACATAAAGTTTAGCTGAAGAATACTACCTTGAAAAAGAAAAAGATACACTACAGTAATATTAAGATTCTGTAATCTGTAACCACAAAGTTTAGCTGAAGAATACTACCTTGAAAAAGAAAAAGATACACGACAGTAATATTAAGATTCTGTAATCTGTAACCATAAATTTTAGCTGATGAATACTACCTTGAAAAAGAAAAAGATACACTACAGTAATATTCAGATTCTGACATACTGTAATCTATAACCATAAGGTTTTGCTGATGAAAACATAACTTCAAAAAGAGAAAGAGACAATAATATTAAGATACTGTAGCCTCCTCTGCAATCACAAGGTTTTACCAATGAAAAAATATCAACAACAGTACAGTGCTGTATTTTTAAAAACAAACCTCCTTCAGATAGGGTGCTGGTCTGCTTTTGGCAGATCTCCATGTGCTTCTTCATTCTGCTTACAATACCCTGAATTTCTTGATTGCACTTCTTACATTTGTCTCTGAAACCTTTGCCCTTAGGAATTCTGTCAAAATAATACCATAGTGGGTCCTTTTTCCTCCCACTTGCTGCAATTCGTCCATTGGGCATATTTAATTAACACTTAATAGTTCCATATAATTTTAAAATACAAAGGAATACATAACAGTGCATAAATCAGAGGTGACAGCTTGTATGAAGTCTGGGAGTGGGAGTGCAGCTGACTGAGTGGGAGCTTTGATATGAGCTTCTGCTAGAGTATGAGATACCAACTATTGTATCTATTTTTGTTTTAATTAATGTTCCTTTTAGATTAATTTAATCACAATTATAACCTATTACTCTTTAATTATACCAGTCAATATTAGTTATTGACAAACCAATGAGTGATTAATATACGTACTGGGTATAAGAAAATATATTCGTGATTTGCCATTAGGCAACTGCCTGTACTGACAGGATCAGTACAGGATCAGTACAGGAAAGAACAAAACATACATGCATGATGCAACTACCAGTACTGTATTAAGAATACTTTCACCACTCTCTAAAATTAATATAATTATTGAAATTATGATCAGAAATAATACTTATGTTGTTTAAAAAGAACATACTAAGTGATAAAAATAGAATATCTGAATATGTATAGCCTAGTGCCGACAGCCTGTTCACTCTAGCTTTGCAAAAATTTACAGCCCCTTGCTCCTTATTGACTGATATATAATGATGGGAGAAGAGAATACTACAGTTCTTCTGAATTTCAATAGTATTTATTATCTTAGTTAACAATACATAATTATGTAAATCCAAATAATGTTATTAGCCTGCTGCATTGCATATACTTTTCAATCATGTAGAATAAAAAGAGAAAACAGTTATTAGTAAAAAAAATAATTTTGATTTAAATCGATTTAAATCATGTGATTTAAATCATTTGATTTAAATCATAACAACCCTGTGCATCTGTCTGGGGTGGGGTGGGGGGGGGGGGATAGCAAACCTGGCTGGCTCTCTCGAGAGGGCAGTTCAAACGATGTCGAAGTCTTTAAGCTGCTAGAGGAACATATGGACACGGAGGTGGAGGAGACTGCAGTGGGAGCGGGTAAGCAGAGTGAAAGGTTACAGGAAAATAGTGCTAGGAATGATGACAAAAGTAAATTAGGCAGGAATTAAAACCTAATCGTGTCAAAGAGCGGACTCAGAACACGACCAACTTAAATGTCTACTACGCAAACAGTAGGAGTATGAGAAACAAAATGGGTGAAATCAGGGCGTTGGTATGTACCGAAAAAATCAATATACTGTAATAGTATTCACCGAAACATGGATAAACTTAGACTCACGAGAGTTACCTGCAGAGTACCAAATTGCAGATTACAAATTATTCCATACCGACAGGCAGATTAGGAAAGGAGGCGGAGTAGCAATCTATGTCAGGGATAATCTGATGTGTGAAATAAATAAATAAAATCAAAACAAACTGACTATAGAAACAATTTGGATAGAATTAATCGATGGTAGACAAAATATAATTGTAGGAGTACTATATAGACCTCCTAATCTTGATAGAGTTAATGAACGACTTATTGGGTATGAAATGCACAGGGCTTCCAGACATAGCAGCGTCTTTATAGTAGGAGACTTTAACTCTAGCTAAATGGATTGGATCGACCATACAGGTAACTAAGAATCAGAGGATTTTCTTGTAACATTTCATGACTGTTTCCTAAGTCAACCTATAACCGAACCCACCCGGGGTAATAATATACTGTACTCTCTTTAGTACTGTCAAACAGAGAAAACATCATTAGTAATGTCGAGGTAGGGAACGAACTTGCCAACAGCGATCACAAAGAAATAAGATTTCAATTAGAATTTAGTGGCAGTCGCAAGGAAAATTCCATTAAAGTACCAGATTTCAGAAAGGCAAACTTTGATAGGTTGAAAAGACAGCTGAGAGAAGGGGTATCACGTTTGGGTATGGATTACGTGACCTCACACAATGTACCCACAGAAAGCTAGCTCACTTTACTTGGAGACCTGACAACGATATCCTCACAAAATATGATCACGAGATCTGAGGTTGACGAGTTCCACAACAATTTAAATAATGAGGTACTTAATGCACAAACGTAGAACATACCAAATAGAAAACTCAGATCAGACAACAATGACCCTAAATGGATAAACAATTATTAAAGAATATTATTGGACTAAGGAAGGCTATAGGTAGGAGAATAAATTTTGGTGAAGTTTACCTCCGAGATTATTATAAGGTATTGGCGAGGAGGGTTAAGACCTAGATAAGAAAAGCAAAGAGAAATAATGAACTGAAGGTAGCAAGGGAGGCGAAGTCAAACCCCAAGGGATTCTTTCAAATGTATCAAACTAAAACACGAGAAAAGATTGGATCAATACAGTCAGATACCGGCGAGCTAGCTGATAACGACGGAGAAATGAGCAATAATCTGAATAAATATTTTTCAACAGTTTTCACCACCTAAAATTTAAACATGATACCCGAGGCACCGACTATATACAGAGATAGTGAAGAAATAGAATGAGCGAGATAGTAGTGACTGGTAACAACGATAGCAACCAAATAGACAAGTTAAAGCCTAATAAGTCGCCAGGTCCCGATGAGATATTTGCCAGAGTATTAAAGGAATGTAAGGAAGAGCTTAGTATGCCCTGATGTGAAGTGACGTTACTTTGAGTCCCGGGAGTAGAAACCAGCAATTAGAAACTACTGCAACAACAACAACAAACCTAGCTAGACCATGCGGGCATGGAACGTGAGAAGCCGGCTGAAATGTCAGAGGTGGCGTTTTATGGCGCCACTGGAAAACTGATGCTTGATTGATTGTAGATTCCCTCCAAAATGTGATGTGGTGATCATAGTACACTGGACAGAGATGAAGCAGGTTTGACGTGGCTGAGGAAGGTGGAAACGGTGGAAGGAGTTCAACACATAGAAAAGACCTTAACTTGAGTATACATTATATTGTTGAGAGTGTGAGTCAAGGTAATTGGAGGAAAAATAGGATAGAATTTTTTTTTGTGTATAGGATGTAATATTGCGTAGGACATACTATTGTGTGTAGGATATACTATTGTGTACTAGGTTTAAAATTTCGTAACATTATACTGGTAAAAGAACGGTGACGTTATCTAATCTTTGTATTGTATTGATTGGTGTACCCCAACCCTCGTTATTGTTGTGCTCACTTGTCACTGTAATTATGATTAACGTAACTCGTTTGTCTGCTGAATTGTGAATATTCCTAAATCATTTAATAATTGTAAACTTTTCTTTTGATTTGTTTGTTGATACTTGTCAGTTGCTTTATTTCTTTTGTTAAATGAAATTGTATTTTAACTTATTCTTAGTGCATTGCTTATTCCTTACATTTATTAATTTCATTGGCGACCTAGTTATTTTTTACTGTTACCGGAGTGGTGAGCTAGTTTGACACATTCTAGGACCACTAGTCCGTAACACTGAGCAAAGTTGTTTAACATGTCCCTAAAAACGGGTGCAGTACCAGTATCCTGGAGGATAGCTAATGTAATACCGATTTTCAATAAGGGAGATAGAGACTATCCGCTAACTACCGTCCAATCAGTTTAATATCAATAGTATGCAAATTACTGGAAGCAATAATTTCAAACTCTATTCGAAATCACCAGGAGAAGCACAAGTTGATCAATGAGTCTCAACATAGCTTCAAAAGTGGGCGTTCATGTGTAACTAATCTATTAACATTCTTTTCAGCTGTTTTCGAATGAGGACGACGGGCACGACTATGATGTGGTATATCTTGACTTTAG
Source organism: Homarus gammarus (assembly GCA_958450375.1). NCBI lineage: Eukaryota > Metazoa > Arthropoda > Malacostraca > Decapoda > Nephropidae > Homarus > Homarus gammarus. The sequence continues at coordinate 4,892,021 of CAUDMG010002639.1, read as the reverse complement.
CAAAGCCTTCGACAGAGTCCCCCACGAAAGTCAAATAAGAAAAGTGGAGGATCATGGCATTGGAGGAGATACTCTAAAATGGATTAGGGGTTAAGGGACAGGAAACACCGAGTGAGCATTAACGGCACTAAATCCGATTGGAGTAACGTTACTAGTGGAGTACCCCAAGGCTCGGAACTTGGACCATTATTATTTACATAAACGACATAGATATCGCAGTAGACAGCAACATTAGTAAATTTACTGATGATACTAAAATAGGGCGTGTAATTAAATTTAACGAGGACTCCGCAAAATTACAGGAAGATCTAAAAAAAAAAAAATCGAATGGTCTGAAAAATGGTAAATGAAATTCAATGTTGACAAATATAAAGTATTAGTCCATGAGATGTAAGCAGAGAAACCAGATACCAGATGAACAACGATGTTATAGAGAAATCCGACTGTGAGAAAGACTTAGGAGTAATGAGAAGTAGGAATCTTAAGTCAAGTAAACAGTGTCTATTTGCTCGAAACAAGGCTAATAAAACACTTGGGTTCATACAAAGGAGTGTTAGTTACAAGACTAGCGAGGTCATCCAAAAACTGTATCTTGTGCTTGTGAGACCTCACTTGGCTTACACAGTTCAATTCTGGTCACCGTATTACAAAATGGATATAGAAATCTTAGAAAGAATTGAGAGGAGAATGACGAGACTAATCCCGAGAACAGAGACAAGTTAAAGCATCTTAACTTGCACTCCCGCGAGAGACGTAGTGAGGGGCGATATGATTGAGGTGTATAAATGGATGTTAGGGCTAAACAAAGGGGACATTACAGGAGCGAACTCGCAACAATGGTATTAAATTAAACAAATTTAGATTTAAGCGCGAAATAGGTAAACATGGGTTTGGAAATAGAGAAGTGGATAAATGGAGGGAGGGGAGGATGAGGAATAGCAACCCCCTCCTTGGGTGGACCCGCACGATAACAAAATATATATATATATATATATATATATATATATATATATATATATATATATATATATATATATATATATATATATATATATATATATATATATTTATTTAGGGGAAACGAAAAAGATAAATTAAAGAAGACATAATCGCCAGGGCCGGATGAAATTTTCCCTCGACTCTTGAAAGAGTGTAGGGAACAGATTAGCGGACCCCTCGTAAATTTATTTACAAAATCATTAGACGCGGGAGTTGTGCCAGACTTGTGGAAACAGGCAAATTCAAAAAGGGAGACAGAGCATCAGCGTCAAATTACCGGCCGATCAGTTTGACGCCAGTAGTGGGGAAATTTCTTGAACCAATTATAGCAGATAACATCCGATCGCATTTAGAGAAAAGCAAATTAATCTACGACTCTCAACATGGGTTTACAAAGGGAAAATCTTGTCTAACAAATCTGCTGACGTTTTCTAGGAAAGTCTTCGAGGTAGTAGATAATGACGAAAATTACGATGTTATTTACTTAGACTTTAGCAAAGCATTTGACAGAGTACCGCATCAGAGGCTTCTAAGAAAAATTAAGGCTTATGGTATCGAGGGGAAAGTTTTAAATTGGATAAAGTCATGGCTCACCGATAGAACGCAGAGGGTCAGCGTAGATGGTGTTAAATGTGAGTGGGGCTGTGTAACCAGTGGGGGTTCCCCAGGGGTCAGTACTAGGCCCACTTTTGTTCATAATCTACATAAACGATCTAGATACTGGGATCAGCAGTGATATAAGCAAGTTTGCGGATGGCACCAAAATAGGGCGGCAGATTAATTCAGGGCAGGATGCAAAGGCACTACAGGAGGATCTAAATAAACTGCAGGGGTGGTCTGAAAAATGGCAAATGAAATTCAACGCCAGCATGTGCAGCGTACTTAATATTGGAATAACGAACACTGTCAATGCATACAGCCTTAACAACATCAACCTAGAGAAGTCGACTTGTGAAAGAGACCTAAGGGTATTTGTAAGCCCGGACCTACGGCCTAGAAAACAGTGCGTTAATGTTCGAAAGAAGGCAAACAGAGTATTGGGTTTTATATCTAGAAGTGTAAGTGATAAGAGTGCAGAGGTCTTAATGCAACTATATCTTCCGCTAGTCAGGCCGCACCTCGATTATGCGGTTCAGTTCTGGTGCCCTTATTATAGAATGAATATCAATTCACTAGAGTCGGTGCAGCGAAGAATGACGAAAATGGTTCCGGGACATAGAAACCTTCCATATCAGGATAGGTTAAAGAAACTAAACTTGCATTCCCTAGAATGACGAAGAGTGCGGATAAAGGGGATATAGATAAAGTTCTTATAATATCCGAGCAGGATAGGACTCGGAGCAACGGATTTAAGTTGGATAAGTTTAAGTTTTGGAGGGAGATAGGAAGGAACCGGTTCACAAATAGGGTGGTGGACTAGTGGAACAAGCTTAGCAACTTTGTAGTAAGTGCTGGAACGCTGGAAAGTTCAAAAGGAGGCTTGATAGATTCATGGATGATAGAGAGTGGTAATACCTCTCGACAGGAGCTGCCATGCACAGGCCAACCGGCCTATTGCAGACTCCTTATTTTCTTATGTTCTTATGTTCTTAATAAAGACGAAAGCTAAGGTACTCCGTTGTTTCCCTTTTTCCCCGTGTGATTTTATCAATATATATATATATATATAATATATATATATATATATATATATATATATATATATATATATATATATATATATATATAATATATATATATATATATATATATATATATATATATATATATATATATATATATATGCAATGTAAATCACTGTAGGTGCGCGTGATCTAGGTATAGTCTGTACTCACCCCTGAAGATGTGAATTACATGAAAGCGCTTGGGAACTTTGTGTTTTCTTCTTTCCTTGTGGTTATCAGCACATATATATATATATATATATATATATATATATATATATATATATATATATATATATATATATATATATATATATATATATTTCATTAGCCCAATAAACACGCCAGGTTTCGAACCCACGGCCCATGGGCCCATGGGCTCAGTCATGGGCTCGTGGGCCGTGGGTTCGAATCCTGGCGGGTTGAGGTGTTGCTTGTAAGTAGAAGTCCGGGTGTTTATTGGGCTAATGAAATATATATGGATCCTTGTGTTTCGAGGCCGGATTTGGTAAAACGTTACTCTGACCACCTAAATGATACGGGTAGTCCCCATTAGAGGTTCACGGCGCCATAAGCTCGTTGAACAGGCTTTGTGTGAAATATAGCAGAGTCTAGGATTGCTTTTAGTATCTTGGTGGTCCAGCGGTTAGCGTTCCCCGTTCACAGTCATGGACTCATGGGCCGTGGGTTTGAATCCTGGCGGGTTGAGGTGTTGATTATATATATATATGTATATATATATATATATATATATATATATATATATATATATATATATATATATATATATGTAGATCCACCATGAAAACGTGGATAAGATAAATCTTGATAAAATCACATGGGAAAAGGGAAACAACGGAGCAGTCGGAGCACCTTAGCTTTCGTCTTTATTCAAGACATCTTCAGAGGCAACTGGATTACATGGACAGAGAGAGGCTTAAATATACAGGGTGACCTTAAAAACATGAGGTCAGGTCATAATGATGTCATCCACTAATCCCCACACCATCACACACGTAGAGGAGCTTAAGAGAAGGGGGGTGACGTGACTAGTCAGGTCAGGTCAAAAATAAGGGACCCACTAAATAACTATCATACATCTAGATCAAAGGTGTCTTGAATAAAGAGGAAAGCTAAGGTGCTCCGTTGTTTCCCTTTTCCCGTGTGATTTTATCAAGATATATATATATATATATATATATATATATATATATATATATATATATATATTTCATTTTTAGTTCATATAACAGGCGTACTTTGAACATATAATCAACGACCTCACCAGCCAGGACTTGAACCCTCGACCTAATGCATGTGACCAGGGAACGTTACCGACCATACCACAAGAGCACTTGTGGTGTGGTCGGTAATGTTCTCTGGTCCTATGCATTAGGTCGAGGGTTCGACTCCTGGCTGGTGAGGTCGTTGATTATATATATATATATATATATATATATTAGTTCTTGATTTGATAAGTGGCAGAGCTGAAGTAAACACTTTGTTGGTTTTGTTATATTGTATAAAAATATAGTTTCACAGTTGATAGTATATTGTACCATCTCTGCTAAGGGAAATGTCTTAGTACACTTTTATGGGGAGCACTTAAGTGAGGCGTTCACTGGGTAACAGGTGATATGATAGTCTCTCTCTCTCACCAGGGAGAAGGAGTTGTCAAGCGTACCTTACAGGATACTAGTCATGTTGTTGTTGTTGAAATGTGTTGACCCAGCTTGACCTCGCTCGCTCCATGGAGGAAATATCAACTCACCAATTGATTCATACTCATGGATGAATGACTTGGTGAATATACATTTGGGTAAATATTTATATAATACAAATTGTGCTGTTACACGGTTACCCAGGAAGGCTCGGCGGCGGTATTGGCTCCGGCCCCCATTCCATTTCACAAACTCCTGGGAGAGAGGTGAAAACTTACAGGGAGGACCTGGGGACGAATACACCTCTGACGGTGCAGGTCCCCAGGCCAGAGCGAAAAAAGGAAAGACTGAGTGGGAGGGAAAGATCCCAAACCACGTCAGGGCCGACAGCCGACAGCAGCCCTCCAGCAGGAGTGTGTGTCACTCACACTACCCTTGCGGAGTTCTGCTGCCTCTGGCAGTCCAGAGAGCTCGCGGGGGATATCTGGATTCGCTGTGCCCTAGTAGGGCGATCAACTTTGGAGTGGTGGTCTAATGCGTAGTCCGTTACAGGCGGTTTGCCATCAACAGGCTTCCAGTGGTGGTCGGTTACCAATGATGTTACAGCTACCGGGTCAGAGGCTTTGGCAGTGAAGGGTCTTGAGAGAGGTCCAATCACGGCGAAGGCTGGCTGGCGAATGACTAAGATGTATGATGATGGTGATAATAAAGTAAAATGGCAAATGACTTTGCTCTGGGAGAGGAGGGGTAGAGAGAAGGAAAGCACAGAAAAGGGAAGTAAAGTAGTTGGGGGTGATAGCAGGTGGGCTGTCCACCTAGCTGAGACGAGTTGATATGTTGAGGTGGTGGCCACACACAGCAGACGCCTGCCCGCTGAAGGGAGGCAGGTGGAGGGGGGTGGGTGGAAGCCATTCATTAGTGTAATGGGTGTTAATTTATGTTTGTTAGATGGTGATGTTATTTTTTCACATATATGTGTAAAGTTGGTCTTGTTCTTCTATGTTAGCATGGAGGCTCTTAGGCCACCAGCTGTGTGTTTTAGTAGTTACTTTTTCTTTTAACTAGAAGAATATTGGGTCCTCCAACTCTTCAAGTTTGCTCCAGATTCTCTGGGCTTGGCTGTGTGTACGTGTGTTTAGTGGTTCGATATTGTATAATTCGTGAAGTTCTTGTATTTTGGTGGTGTATGGGGGGAGTTGCTTTGATGCTTTACGGATAGCTTTGTTTTGTATTGATTGAAGTTTAAGTTGGCTGGTTTTGCTGATCGTGCTGAGTGGTATTGGTGGATACTCCAGGAGGGGCCGGACAAGTGCTTTGAATAGGTATACAGTAGTTGAATTTTGGTGTCCATTTTGCTAAATCTTCGTAGTTTTGTGAGTTGTGATTGGGCAAGCGTTTTGCGTTGTGTTATGTGTTTTGCTATGCCAGTTCTTGTTATTGTGAGTCCTAGAATTTTGCCTTCGTTGGAGTATTGTATAGGAACATTGTTGACTGTGATTGGTGCTGGGTTTATTTTGGCAATGTGTATGATCTTTTGTATCTTTGTATTGATTTGCATTTTCCGCTTTTTTTTTTAATATTCGTTCATTTGCTCGATGGCGTGGGCTGTTTTTCGTTCCATCATCTGTTTTCCCTGGCCTGGATGTCGGATGATTTGGGTGACGTCATCAGCATAAGCTATGTATTCTCATTGTGTAGGAGGTGGCATATCCGCCTCGTATATTGTGTAGAGTGTTGATGAGAGGTTACTTCCTTGTGGCACTCCGCTGTATAATTTGATGATTGGGCCTCTGTGGTTACCAATGATAAATTGGCCTCTCTGTTGTCAAGAAAGTTACAAAGAAAGGAAGTAAAGTTGTTGGGAAGTTCTTGGGTGGTAATTTTGTATTTGAGCCCTAAGTGCTAGACCTTGTCGAATGCTATTGCTACATCCTTTAAAACTACGTTACATTGATCTCCATTGTGCATTGCGTTTGCTATGTTTTCGTAAATTAGGGCTAAGGCTGTATGGGTTCCTCTGTGTTTTCTTAATCCGTGCTGCCTGGGGTTGTATTTCTCTTCAAGTTCAAGGTGTATTATCAGTCGATGGTTAATTGATTTTCCCGGACTTTTCCCGGTGTTTCTAGAAGAGAAATTGGTCTAATTTGATATTTGAGTGGGGGATTTACCTGAGGCTTGCTGTTTCAAATTTCCTTGGGAAGCAACCAGAGGCAAGTGAGGAATTAAAAATGTTTCTGAGTTGGAGTATCATGTTGATTTGTAAATGCTGGTTTGTTTATTTTACTGATGCCAGGGGGCTTGTTCTTGAAACTGTTTATAGTTTTGTGTATTTCCTCTGCTGTGATTGGTTTGATCAGTGTGGAAAAATCGTCATGAGTGTTTATGCCTATGTTGGGACCTGGATGCCAGATGTGGGATGTGTGTGTCATGTGATTGGTTACTTGTCGCTTTGTGTTCATAAAGAAGTTCAGGTTGTCCTCCTGGCTTATTTGAAATATTTTGCTCCAATATTTCCTGAATTCAGGTTCTTGTTCTTTGGGTTCAGTTAATTTGATTTGGTTGCCGTTTAGAATGTAGTTTGATTCGTTGCTGGAGATTCCCATTAGGTGTTTAATTTTCCACCAGAATTCTTTCGGGTTGAGGCAACTTGCTTCTGTGTCTGTTATTAGTTTCTCCCAGTTGTTCACGTATGCTTCCTTGGGCATGTTTCTTAGTTGTTCTTCTGTATTCTGGCGTCCATCCTAGCTTTATGATTAATTTTAATAAATTACTGAATTGTGTCTGTAGAATTCTTGATTGATGTGAGTATTGAGGGTGTGGTAATATACGGTGAGTGGTCTTGGGTATGTGTTCGTTCCATTGCTTGGCTCACGTTTTCTTACCATATCTCTGGTGTATTGTCTATTTGGTAAGTGTGTTTGTTGTTTACTTGGGTGATTTGGTGATTGTTTAACTCCTTTTGGAATTCCTCCCAGTTGGACCGGCTGTATGTTCTAGCCGGTTAACTGCTGACTCTGTCTAAGTTAATGAGGCCGAAACATTTATATTATATTGGGTTTTAGTAGCGAAACCCAATTGTCTGTTATCCTTTTATTTAGGAACCACTGGGAATACAGTTCTAAAGTGTAAATAAACCTTAACTTATCACTGTAGCTATGAGTGTTAAGAGAAGGACGGAGGTTATGTAAATAGACCTGCTAAATACGTCCGATCTGTGTGAGGAGTTGAGTATCTATGCTTCAAGGTACCGGCTTCTTAATGCTGACCTAAACAGTCACTAGCTGCACCTCTAGGAGCCTGCCAATCACGTGATATGAACATCTCACCTCATAGCCAGTGGAAAGTTACAGGTGGTGATAGAGTATATAAATCAAATTTCATTAACTCATTTATATAATCCTTCTGTTTATGAGACAGGGGCTATTACATTGCTCGGTCACCTACCATCCAAGCTCCGCGAGGACTAAACTAAACTCGCAGAATACATCCTATACATAAACCTAACCATGTTACAAACATATATGTAGACACTAAGCTGGAGACTCTGAAACCGCAGGTTTTTCATCAACTACTGGGGTCCTAGACTTAAGTGGCTTACGGGCTTGTATTTTATGTACAAAATGTTCAATTTGGATGACACTGACTTATAATAGCAAAAAAGAAACAACACTACCAGAATTAACACTATTGTGGGAATGGTTAAACTTGGTATTGCAAATCCCCGTGAAAAATAAAATGGCAGTTGATTACTCAAATCAGCAAATTGTGACTCTTTCAAGTAGGAAATAAGTGTCAATTTCTCTGAGAAAATATGAAGGTCACTAATAGTGAAGTTCATAACATGAAACAAGGGAATAAAATCCGAAGATAGATTTAAATTCAAAGCAAAATGCTAATGAGTAGGCAAGGTCCTTAACGAACTAAAAGTTATTTCACAGTAATCCGGAGCCTTATAATGACCTTTCACAACTAACTGCTTACCACCATCGTGGCATTTTAAAATGACAGTAGCCTCATTAGGAAAGAAAAAGTACTGCACATTATGCAGATGAGCATGAAACACAGTTTTTCCACTAACTGGTCTATAGCTACATTGTGTGAGCGCTGTGCGTACATTAGTTTGTATGACTGCCAATTCACATATCCCTTCTGCAGCAGGAATAAATGCGAAGACATAGGCTGGACATACGTGTAAATGTAAATATGACGACTTACACCGCGATAATACCCTAGGATCATCTACAGTAATGCTAACAAGGAATATTCTTCATCTACAAGCAAAAGTTCTTTCGGTCTATCCAGAGTATACAGTCTGTCATTTACATACCAAAGGAAGGGTTCTAAATGCCATGCATTAAATTTATGCTGCCCAAGAATAGGTATGTGGATAAGGATAGCATTGTGTGAGAGAGTTGACTCCAACAGAGGGTAATAGTATTCTACCTCATGATCCTTGAAAATTGGAGTTAAATGATACGTCAACTTGGCAATCTACAATGCATCAAGAAGAGTCTTCACAGGCACAAGGTTTGCATCCACACACCCTAACCCTGCATCCACGATGCTGTCGATTAGTTCATTTTTATTAGTAACTATATCTTGAACCGAATCTTCCGCAGCATGCAAATATTCAGAGAAATAAAAGAGTCACTCCAACGTAGGGAATGAATTCTGAAACTTATACACAACCCTAGATATATGGTTAGACTACAAAATTATTGCATTAACTTTCGATTCCAAAGCACTAATCGCATGGAACGTTTGAGATATAACACGATTTTGCTTTGATACAGCTTGATCGACAATGTTCATGCAGTCCCCTAACTTAGCTACATCATCGGCAGTCACTGTGCACAACAGAGTGCTTTGGATAAGACCCACAAAATTAAGCAATCCCAGCTTTCTTCGTGTTTAAGAACGCACTTCCTTTGCAAGATCATCCTGAGACGCTGGTATCGTTTATCAGACAGCGACTAGAAGCTTGTGAAGGGTTCTGAGATGAAGCAGCTGAAGCTCATCAGTTCGTGAAATCATTGTCGAAATATTTGGAGTTGAACGGAGATCATCAAGGACTGTCAATGCTGTCTCTAGTTGAGCGTCGACGGTTTCCATCTGACGGGGAAGCTTGAGCAGTCCATGCAACTCATACTTTTTGTTCACCACGTCCTCTACAATGAGAACGCGTCCAAGGGGTGCAGCAAGCGCACCAGGCTTGAGGACATCTGTGGACATGTCGGTCAACACAACGGTGCCACAATGCAGTAGCAGCAGCACACTGATGATCCAAGCCATTCTGTAAGAAATTTTTATTCTTTTAATATTTGCTTGCAGAACGAAGTTTCATACAATACTCATTAGGCACACTCTGCTTCTGCATAGTCTGCAAAGAGGTGTCCAATATAACATTATCATCTGAGGGCAATAAATTTTCGTGGGTCTTCTTAAGATTGCATGCACGACATCTGCAATCTGTGCGCTAGGCTTCCAAATTTTAAATTTGTTGCCTGTTTCTTTGGCAATAATGCGGAATGGACCCGAAAATTTAGCCTAAAGCTTGGAGTTCCTTTCAGGTTCTCTCACCATAACAGCATCGCCTATCTGTAACACGACATATGTTCCTTCACTATCATTTCAGCGCGTGACGCCGCTAAATGTATTCCGATTTGGCCATGAATATCAGTAAAAACACGGATATGTTTTGCCGCGAAATCATCCATATTATAAACAGGGCCTGGCTTGTCTGTAAGTACATTATAAGGCAGACGTTTGTCTGTACCATAGACAATGTAGTAGAGTGATTTGCTTGTAGAGCTATTAATCGACCTATTAATAGACGCTGCAACTTGTGGTAACCAATCCTCCCATGTGTATTGCAAATCACACACAATCGGGCGAAGTATCTCCAGGATCTTGCGATTGGCTCTCTCAACAAGGCCAATAGCCTGTGGATGATAGGCTGTCACAAAACTTTGTTGTATTCCATATTGGGCACATATTTGTGCTACTAGCTGATTCTTAAACTCTGTTCCATTGTCTGAGAGAAGAACTTTGGGCGTAGTATGTACACATATTAAATTCATCTCTAAGGCATAGGCCACAGATTCGGCTGTTTTATCCTTTAGTGGGACTAAAACCACAAATCTAGAAAAATGATCCACACACACACACACTAGGACGTACGAGGATCCCTGATGACTCCTCGGAAGTTGTAACAAGTCTATTGCGACTGTGTCAAACGGATGGTCTGGTGTAGGATATTGTAGAATCGGAGCCGGTGACCTTGTAGTACCCTTATGCTGAGCACATGACAAACACTTAGCAATGTGTAATTCTATATCTTTCTTCATAGTTTTCCAGAAATATTTTTTTCTGATTTCTGCCAGGCACTTGTCACGTCCTTGGTGACCTGTGTCACGATCCCACTACCCTTTATACTTGGGGAGTGAATCCTACCCCAGTTATTAACAAATAAAGGAACAAATAGGGAACACGGCAATAATTATCCTCACCAAAAACCTACTCAACTAAATGTACTTGAAAAAGTAAGAACAGTTGAAATAAGTGAATCACAAAAGGGAAGATAATTAATTAATTCAATTTATGTTCTAAAGGGAGTAATGACTAGTAAACATGAATTTAAGGGAATATGTAAGTGCATAATAAAATAAGAGTGATGCCGGAAGGGCGAAAATATGCTGTAGGGAGTTAGACCAAACAAATATTACTTAACATTACTATATTACACAAGACATACGAAATATATATATACAACAATCACTACAAAATGATTATCCCTACCAAACAGGAGATACCTTACCACCAGGATCCCTTCCTAGGCCTAACTAAACGTGTCACTAATACCTGATACCCCTAGGGCATTGCAGAAGACTGGATAAAGCACTAGACAAGGGTCAAGGCTAGAGAACGAATGGACACGTCTAACCTATGCCACGGTTTTTCGCTACTGGGGAAGCGTGCCCACACGGCAGAGGAGCACGTCTCATATCACGTGATTCAGGACATTTGCTGGATATTTTATATAATTAATTAATATTACTCTTGAGTTGACTTAACAGAGTAAGACAATGATGCATATAAATAAAATACATAAATATACAATTAACCTAAGTAACTAAGAACAATAATAATATAATAAGTACAATTAACAATTTATTAATAGCTTGTATGAAATGTAGGCGTGAACATATGCCTCACGCTATGAGAGTTCCTGAGCGCCACAGGCACGTGACACCTCCCCCAAAAAAGTGAGCTTACAACTAACTGGAAGCGAAAATGGATATACAGCTACACAGTGAAAGTAATAACTAACACAATCGATTTAAATCAATATGAAGCAAAATAATTCATAATATAAACACAAGGTACTCAATGACAATATAACAAAAAATAATTTGCATATAGACATAGTTTCTAAATAATCAGACTCGAGAAAGTACATCAGCCAACACGTTCTCTTTTCCACGGATATGGGAATTGTTCAAGTTATAGGGCTGAACTGATAGAGCCCACCTCAAAAGTCTTTGGTTGGTATGTTTCATCTTGTCAACAAAAGTAAGTGGGTTATGATCAGTGAACACTTGAACGGGATAAGCAGTGCTGCCAATATATACTTTGAAGTTTTCTAGTGCCATGATCAGTGATAAAGCCTCCTTTTCAATGGTGGCATAGTTTCTTTGATATTTGTTAAATTTTCTAGAAAAATAGCACAGTGGATGAAGCACTTGATCACTCTCACCCTCTTGCAGAAGCACAGCACCGGCGCCAATTTCACTGGCGTCGACATGGAGAGTGAACTGTTTCTGGAGGTCAGGTGCAAGTAGTACAGGAGCATTTGCCAGCAGGGATTTAAGATTCTCAAAAGATTCCTGGCAAGCCGTAGTCCACTTGAAGGTTTTCTTGCCACTCAGCAGGTCAGTCATGGGAGAGGCAACGGAGGAGAAGTTTGGACAAAAACGGCGGTAGTACCCCGCCATACCCAGCAACCTCATCACACTCTTCTTATCGCCTGGCACTGGATACTGTTGAATTGCCTCAATTTTGGCTGCTATAGGCTGGACTTCCCCTTGTCCGACCACATGCCCCAAGAAAGTGACGTGGGCATGGCCGAACTCAGTTTTGACGAGGTTCACCGTCAGCTTGCTTGCAGCCAGTACGGAGAAGAGGGCTTGTAGACGACTCATGTGATCTTCCCAGGAACTGCTGAAGACGATAAGGTCGTCTAGGTAACAGCGGACACCTTCCAGACCAGACGTGATGAAATTCATGAGGCGTTGAAAGGTTGCAGGGGCGTTCCGCATACCAAACGGAAGGACTGTGAATTGGTACAACCCCTCAGGAGTGACAAAAGCAGAGATGGCCCTGGAGCGTTCAGTCAGTCTTATCTGGTAGTAGCCCTGGAGGAGATCCAACTTGGTCACGTACCTTGCCTGTCCAAGATCGTCGATCACGTCGTCGATGCGTGGCAAGGGATAACCATCGGGTTCAGTGACAGCATTCACCTTGCGATAATCCACACACAGCCGCATTGACCCATTCGGCTTTGGAACTAGAACAACAGGGGATGCCCATGGACTGATGCTGGGTTCGACGAGGCCTAGCTCTTGAAGACGCTGTACCTCGGCTCGCACACACTCCCGCTTGAAGGCATTAAGACGGTAGGGACGCTGTCGGATTGGCTTGGCTCCCCTGGTCTCAACGTCATGCTCCAGCACTGAACAAGAGAGTGGGTAATCACCAACTATAATAAGATACTCCTGTAATAGAGACTTTATATTATTGGCTTGGTCACTAGAGAGATGGCACAACTTAGCACTGGGGTCCTCCAAGATAGTCGAGTTTTCAACTTTTACACTAGACCCATTCATTATTTCAGAAAAACACTGATCTTTATCATCCTTACACTCTGGCACAATGATACAATTTGACAAGGATTGATCAACACAAGCAACTGCTTTTCCCAGGGTTTCGTTACGAACATGATATGACTTTAAAAGATTGACATGGATAAGGCGTTTTTTCTTACGCCGTTCAGGGGTGTTAATCACATAATTCACGGACCCCTGTTTTTCTAGTACTTCATATGGACCACTGTATTTGGATTTAAAAGGGTGATCATGTAATGGCAGGAAGGCCAACACCTGCTCCCCCACTTGGAATTCTCTAGGTTTTGCCTGATGGGCCTTATCGAAATGCAGTTTCATTTTCACCTGAGCACACCTTACGTTGGACTGGGCAAGTTCTACAGCCAGACGCAACTTCTCCTTGAATTGGACCACATATGAAGCTAAGGGCGTCGCGCTCTGATCACTCAACCAACACTCTTTTAACACCTTAAGAGGCCCTCGCGCCTCATGTCCATAGACGAGCTGGAAGGGCGAGAATCCTAGCGACTCTTGTTTACTGTCCCGAACAGCAAACAAAAGCAGGCCAACTCCCTCGTCCCAATCCTTCCCAGTCTCCAGACAGAAGGTGCGCAACATGAGTTTTAGTGTCTGGTGAAACCTCTCTACCACCCCCTGTGACTGAGGGTGATAGGCCGAAGACCTCAACTGCCGGACTCTCAGGGTTTGCATTACCTGATTGAACAACCGGGAAGTAAAATTGGAACCCTGATCTGACTGCACCACTGTAGGAAGGCCTACTTGAGTGAAGAAGTGGGTTAAGGCTTTGATAACATTCTTCGCTGTGATGCGGCGCAAAGGAATGGCTTCAGGATAATGGGTTGCACAATCAATAATGGTTAGCAAGAACTGACGACCACGAGGGGTCTTAGGTAGGGGACCGACACAATCTATGACCACCTTACTAAAGGGCTCTTCAATGACTGGGATAGGCTGCAGAGGGAATGGTTTAACACTGGGGTTCGGTTTCCCCGCTACCTGACAATCATGGCAAGTGCGACAGTAAGAGCTGACGTCTTTCTTCATCCTAGGCCAAAAGAACTGGGATAAAATTTTTGCATAAGTCTTCCTAACTCCTAAATGACCACCCACCCCATCATGAGCGATACTAAGCACGTCCTGCCGCAAAAGTTTGGGAATAACAACTTGATGATGAACTAACCAAGGGTGATTGGCAGGAGAATTGGAGGGACGGAACTTCCGCATTAATACACCAGACCTAGTGTAATAGCAATTTGATTCTTGCTCAGCTTCTGTCTCAGTAACTGACCTATTGAGAAAACCTACTAGCTCAGGATCCCCTGCTTGTAGCTCAATAAACTTACTCCTAGTGATGGGAGAGGAACCAAAACTAGTGACATCTGGGTTCCTATCTCCATCAGAACTACTCTGGAGGTTATCTGGTTGTGGGGAATCCTCAAAAAATTCACTGAGACCAAGATCAGTATGGTCCGGCTGGATAAGATTATCCTCGGACTTCTCACAGTCCTGGAAGGAAACTTCATCAACTTCACTAGTCCCTTCTTCTTCTGTACTGCGACTCATGCTACGGGTCACAGCACACGCAGGGAACAACCCTGGAAAGTCTTCTTCTAACTGCACAGTATTATTCTCGGCAGTGGGACAAGATGAGATCACAACATTAGGGAACATCATGTAACCAACGAGGTTATTTCCTATCAATAGAGAGACCCCTTCTACAGGTAAGCTATCTACTACTCCTAACGTGACATAACCTGACTTTATGGATGACCGCAGGTACACTTGACAGAGGGGAATACGCGACCCACCGGTCAAACCGTTCACAAGCACCCAGCTACCAGTATAGCATGAATCCAGGAATGGAGCAGCTTCTTTAGTAACAAGAGATAAGGCTGAGCCTGTGTCTCTCAAGAGTTTAACAGAAATGGGTTGACTGAATTGATCCAAAGCTAAGGAACCAGGAGAACAAAATGGTTCAAAGGTTGATATCATAGAAGAGGGGGAAGCATTCAGGGCAACAGTCTGACTGAGGGCAGTGACACAGGGCTCCAATAATTTCTCCGATTGCTCGGCCACCCTGACCAAAAGAGCGGGGGATCCTTGGTGAGAGGAATTTCTTTTCTTTAACTTGAGACAGTCGCTGATGACATGTCCTGGCTTCTTACAGTACCTGCAACTAGAGTTTCTCTCACCAGTAGGAGTGGATCCACCTGTCCCATGGACCATAGGCTCACCCGGGGTAGATGATGCAGAACCTGAGGGTCGGGTCGGTATGACAAGAGGCAGGGACCCCGATGTAGATGTTGGTGTGGGCCGCTTGAAGGAAGTGAAGGACTGGGACATGGGAGCATAAGCCCTGGAATTTACATTTCTATTAGTTAAGGAATAATGGTCAGCCACTGGACCAGCATCAGCCAGGGTACAGATACCTCTCTGATCCAAGTGTGCTCGAATGTCGCCTGGGATACACTTTCTAACCTCCTCTAGCAGGATTAGTTCAACAAGCTTGTCATGTTCTACATGGGCAGATTCACTTTCAATCCACCTCCGGCAAAGGACCTGTTTCTGCCTGAAGAACTCCACAAATGTTTGTTTGCCAGTCTTCCGGCAGTTACGGAACTGTTGCCGGTAGGCTTCAGGAACAAGTTTATAAGCACTCAAAACCGCGGACTTAAGAAGGGCATAGTCTCGACATTGATCCTCAGAGAGGGCAGAAAACACATCTAATGCTTTACCAGTGAAAGATCTATAAATAAGTTGAGACCATTGAGAAACAGGCCACTTGTTAAGTCGGGCAATTTTCTCAAATAGAGAGAAGAACTTGTCTGGTTCTTCCTCATTAAATTTAGGAACACTGTTGAGACATTTGTCTACACTGAATGTTGAAGTATTACTACCCTGAGCCAAACCTCGTTGTTTGAGAGTTTTCAGCTCCACCTCGAGTCTCTTGAGTTCAACTTGTAAGGCCAAATTACTTGGTGTAACAATTTCCTCTGAATTTCCCGACGGTTGGGCTATGATTTCATTGTCAATAAGGTAGTTGAGGACAGCCTCTTCTAACCTAGCCTTATTCATGGAAGAGCGGCCTTCTACTTCATAATAAGCAGCGAGGGATTGCCATTCTGCCTTAGTAAGCCCCTTCAGTACTTCGGCTGAAGGTGAAGCCAAAAAGCTTTCCAGGTCAAACATGTTGAACTCAAAATCGAGTAGCGAAAAAAAAAGTAACCGTGGCAGCTAAGCTAACTAGCTAGCTAATTAATAATATCAAAATGCAATCAACTGTGAAACACAGCAAGGGATTAACCAAACACCTGGTACACAAGATAAGGGTTAGCTCACCAGTAGCTTAAGCAATAACAGGAGCAATATAAATGAACACTGTGAACACAGCAACTTGCATCCAAAAATACTTAGCGATGAAACAACACCTGGCGAGTAACAACACTTGATATGACACAACAATGGTGGTTAGCTCCCGGACACAGGCCCCCACTTGTCGCGATCCCACTACCCTTTATACTTGGGGAGTGAATCCTACCCCAAATTATTAGCAAATAAAGGTATAAATAGGGAACACCGCAATAATTATCCCCACCAAAAACCTACTCAACTAAATGTACTTGAATAAGTAAGAACAGTTGAAATAAGTGAATCACAAAAGAGAAGATAATTAATTAATTCAATTTATGTTCTAAAGAGAGTAATGATTAGCAAACATGAATTTAAGGGAATAAGTAATTGTATAATAAAATAAGGGTGATGCCGGAAGGGCGAAAATATACCATAAGGAGTTAGACCAAACAAATATTACTTAACATTACTATATTACACAGACATACGAAATATATATATACAACAATCACTACAAAATTATTATTTCCTACCAAACAGGAGATTCCTTACCACCAGGATCCCTTCCTAGGCCTAACTAAACGTGTCACTAATACCTGATACCCCTAGGGCATTGCAGAAGACTGGATAAAGCACTAGACAAGGGTCAAGGCTAGAGAACGAATGGACACGTCTACCCTATGCCACGGTTTTTCGCTACCGGGGAAGCGTGCCCACGCGGGGAGGAGAGCGTCTCGTATCACGTGATTCAGGACATTTGCTGGATATTTTATATAATTAATTAATATTACTCTTGAGTTGACTTAACAGAGTAAGACAATGATGCATATCAATAACATACATAAATATACAATTAACCTAAGTAACTAAGAACAATAATAATATAATAAGTACAATTAACAATTTATTAATAGCTTGAATGAAATGTAGGCGTGAACATATGCCTCACGCTATGCGAGCTCCCGAGCGCCACAGGCACGTGAGAATAGAATCCCTTGGGGCTTGTCTTCGCCTTCCATGCTATCCTCAGCTCATTACTCCTCTTTGCTTTCCTTATCTCGGTCTTAACCCTACCGGCCAATACCTTATAATAATCCCGGAGGTAAATTTCGCCAAGGTTTATCCACCTAACTATAGCCTTTCTTTGACCAATAATGTTCTTTAAATAATAATTTATCCATTCAGGGTCATTATTGTTTGATCTGAGTTTTTTGTATGGTATGTTCTGCCTTTGTGCATGAAGTAACTCATTATTTAAATTGTCTTGGAACTCGGCAACCTCAGCTCTCGTTTTGAGGTCGGTTTCAACGGTCAGGTTCATGTAGTTCACCCCCAAGCGTCATGCCCCTTCTCTCTAACCTCAGGTGAGGAAACCTCTAAAGAACTAAATGTTCTAGAAGCTTCTATTAACTAAAGTAATAAACAGTACATTAAATCTGTTTATTTTTAATTGTGCAGCTGAGGATTTGGTATTCACCGTGTCATAACCTTCTATAAAAAGGCCACTTGTTTCAAATGATTCTCTGTCTCTTCCATCTAAAAGCTAAGGAACATTTATACTTTGTTATATCTTAGAGTGATATTTAGTCTATCTAAACCTGACTGCCTTTTCACTAGTGCCAATATGCAAGTGCAATTCAGTTGGGATAAAGATTTGGCCAATGCATCTCATGATAGTGTAAGTTGCCTAACGTTATAATATGTATTGAGGCATTTTACAACAGCAGACGCCATAAACGGTCAGTAATACCCATTGGTAAACACTTATACCAGGATATGCCATTGACTTAGTGAATAGACTACTCCCATTATTTTACCTAAACAGCAATCATAAGTAATTTGTTCCGGATTTTTAGTGTAGACGTGTTATTTATTAACTGCAATGAAGTATTTTTTCCTTTTACGTATTACCACGAGATCTGCAACCCTACAACCAATGTGTATGCATAAATCGTTATTCCAAAATTCCTGACAACAACGATCACCCACCCATTTAACCTGATATTATCGGCTATAATCTCCTTATATTAATTCCCCTTTGTCATAATTGTTTTTACTGTGTGTAAAGATTTAATAGTTAGGAGGACGTTTCCACCCCTGGCGACAGTTTACATCAGATAAGTTCAGTTTCTTGTTTAAGATTTCAATACATATTTATCATTAAAAATATTATGATTTTGATGACAGGAAATGCTTAACAGACGCGCGGAAGGATTACATGCTGGCAAGGTAATTAATAGGGCAGTGGTCGGGGGATAACGCCTGTTAATTTCCAGCCAGGCTGCTTTGGTCTCCTGCTTGAAATACACCATACTTAATTACTAATCATGATCTGGCTGTGAGTTACCGCTAATTGGCATTTAACATTATCTATATGAAAACTTATTGATAATACCGAATTATGCAATAATCACGAATAAGCGAACGTTTAATTTACCGCAGGACAGAACGTGCTAACACACATGGATTGATAATTTTCCTGGACTGGAGACAATCTATAATATATTCTAGTTCATACTGAGTTCGTATATAACAAGCTGAAATACTACTAAAAAGAATAGTGGCTGCGAAAGGTGTTAATATCTTGGGCCAAGATTTACAAGAATTCTATTGTTTTTTCTCCTTCAACTGGGGTTTTATGTCATATTAACTAGTATTCATAGATAGACCCCAAACGTTGTCAAGCCACATCCCCTGACGAACGTCACCCTTTTACATATCCACTTTCAGACATTTTCTTTTTTTACTTTCTTACGTCCCGGCTAGAGTTATACAAAATGAACTATTATAGTACATTTGCACCATAGCTGACTATTATACCGTATCTTAATCTATAACAATAGCTTCTTCCTGTAGCTATACCCAAATATTAGGTGTCAGTTTTTCGAATTCATATTCACCATGTTCCTCTGCTATCAGCCTTCTCCACTTTCAGTCCAGTCTGTCACATGTCCCTCCCAACTAAATCCCACAACCTTAATGTCTACCTTCCTTTTGATCACCTTTCCTCTCATTGTACCAAACCATCTCTGCCTTATCACTCTCACTTTATTGTTTATACTCTTAGGTTTCAATTTCCTTTTGTTTTTCTGTCACATACAACCTTCTTCCACGAATTCCATTCCGTCCTCTCCCTGCTACTCATTTCCTCTTAACAAACTTCCTCCGTCTTCAACACTGAGTCCAAGTATTCAAACCTACCCACTAGCGGCTACTTATTATCTCTCCTATCTATTCCTGATGTCAATCCTTCCCCCTGAGCTACATAATATTAATTCTTTATTTCCATTGTTTATTCTCAAACAGTGTCTTCAAGATTCTCCTGTTACTGCAGAAATAGAGAAGGTTGCACATGATGTCACTGATCATGTTACACCTTAGGACGTGATACAATATGACACGGATGCCGGATAATTTTTTCGTGGGTGTACGTTAACCCTTCTTCGTTAAATAAAAAAGTTTTCATTCACAGTTAAACACAACCACAGGAAAGTTTAAGTGGAAATTTGAGAGTCATGTGAATTACTTCTGAAATATTATAGTCATATAAGCAAGTTTTAATGACCAAAATTCCAAGAGACTAATGACTAAAGTATTTCCATGCTAACCTGGCCCGTAAGCCATGCCCCTCTTCTATAGAATTAGCTGATTGGTTCAAAGAAAAGGTTCGTATAGCTGTCCATTTATTCAAACAAAATATGATCACAATTGGTAAGCAGACCCATATTCTTTAAAATAATGTTAAATATCTGAACTGTCAAAATGCAAATGATTTCAAGGCATTAACACTTCAGAGAGGATATTTGAATTTTTTTAATATTTAGCATAAAATGTCGAAGCCAAAGATGAAATTCGCACTCGAATGAAGTCTGTTCACTATTTCTTTGCTTTGTACCAAACATATAGCACAATAGGTAATGTACTACAGTTTGTATGGCTGGATATATTACATGAGTAAGTGGACCTTAGCACTTGTGTTTCGAAGGTAGTTTGCATGCATGATCCAAACAAAAAGTGAACAGATTACAACATGAATCATGACAAATTCTCTTTCTAGAAAACTCGTGCTTAGGAAACTTAATCGCGTGCCTGAACTATTAATTTATTATGTTTATTTCTACCAAGACTTATGTAGGTTCGTCATATGCTCTTGGACAATGAATTATTCAAGTGAATCTTGATGGTGAAGCGGACGTGGCACTGCTATAGAGAAGAAAACCGAGGAAAATGCTTTCTAATTTAAATAAAAAATACTTGCTATTCCTGTCCAAAATGACCCAACTATCAATTACATGCGTCAGTGATTAGGCTAATAGGTTGCGAGGTATGTCTTTTATAAACACTCAATTCTAAAGCATATATTACAACCATCTTGACGGAAACGGTAAATAATGATAAATAATGTTTAATACAGGAATCTTCAGTAGGCAGCAGTAAGGGCTCTATACTATTGAAATGACGTAATTCACCAAAAGCTGACCTGCGACTTTAGAACATATTCTGCAAGAATGCGTTAAGAAATGGTTTTGGTAAGGATGATTATGCCCCCTGTCTAATTAACAAGGATAATAGTTATGCTTTGGATTTGAACAACGATATTTTCTGACTGAGAAAAATATGCACAGTCCCTGGTGGCTGTAAGTTGCTTAAAGAAGGAAAAGACTCTTGGCGTCCGTTTGTATCTGTGCGAGAATTATAAGTAAGACAGGGTAAATGTTACGTTGGAACTACTAAGATAATTTCACCACAGTGATTGGTGAACATGAGGCTTTTTGCTTTTTGAAAAACACCAGTAATCAGCATATGATCACATAGTTCGGCAATACGATGAGGGTGGCGGCTGGTCCCTGTTTAGTGAGGGGTGGTGGCTGGTCCCTGTCTAGTGAGGGTGGTGGCTGTTCCCTGTTTAGAGAGGATGGTAGCTGGTCCCTGTTTAAGGAGGGTGGTGCCTGGTCCCTGTTTAGTGAAGGTGGTGGCTTGTCCCTCTTTAGTGACGATAGTGGCTGGTCCCTGTTTAGTGAGGGTGGTGGCTGGTCCCTGTTTACTGAGGGTGGTGGCTGGTCCCTGTTTATGAAGGTGGTAGCTGGTCCCTGTTTAGTGAGGATGATTGTCTGGTCCCTGTTAAGTGAGGGCGGTGGCTGGTCCCTATTTACTGAGGGTGGTGGCTGGTTCCTGTTAAGTGAGGATGGTGGCTGGTTCCTGTTTATTAAGGGTGGTGGCTGGTCCCTATTTAGTGAGGGTAGTGGCTGGTCCCTGTTAAGTGAGGGCGGTGGCTGGTCCCTATTAAATGAGGATGGTGGCTGGCTCCTCTTAAGTGAGGGTGGTGGCTGGATCCTGTTAAGTAAAGGTGGTGGCTGGTCCCTGTTAAGTGAGGATGGTAGCTGGCTCCTGTTTAGTGAGGGTGTTGGCTGGTCCCTGTTTATTGAGGATGGTGGCTGGTCCCTGTTTAGTGAGGAGTGGTGGCTGATCCCTGTTTAGTGTGGGTGGTTGCTGGTCCCTATTTAGTGAGGGCGGTGGCTGGTCCCTGTGTATTGAGGGTGGTTGCTGGTCCCTGGTTAGTGAGTGTGGTGGCTGGTCCCTGTTTGGTGTGGGTGGTGGCTGGTCCCTGTTTAGTGAGGGTGGTGGCTGGTCCCTGTTTAGTGAGGGTGGTGGCTGGCCCCTGTTAATTGAGGAGGGTGGCTGGTTTCTGTTTAGTGAGTGGCTGTGGCTGGTCCCTGTTTAGTGAAGGTGGTGGCAGGTCCCTGTTTAGTGAGGGTGGTGGCTGGTCCCTGTTTAGTGAGGATGGTGCCTTTCCCTGATTAGTATGGGTGGTGGCTGGTACCTGTTTAGTGAGGATGGTTGCTGGTCCCTCTTTAGTGAGAGTGGTGGCTGGTCCCTGTTTAGTGAGGGTGGTTTCTGTCCCTGTTTAGTAAGGGTGGTGGCTGGGTCCAGTTTAGTGAGGATGGTGGCTGGTCTCTGTTTACTGAAGATGGTGGCTAGTCCCTGTTTAGTGAGGGTGGAGGGTCGTCCCTGTTTAGTGAGGGTGCTGGCTGGTCCCTGTTTAGTGAGGATGGTGACTGGTCCCTGTTTAGTGAGGGTGGTGGCTGGTCACTGTTTAGTGACAGTGGTAGCTCGTCCCTGTATAGTGAGGGTGGTGGCTGGTCCCTGTTCAGTGAGGATGGTGGCTGGTCCCTGTTTAGAGAGGATGGTGGCTGGTCCCTGTTTAGTGAGGGTGGTGGCTGGTCCCTGTCTGGTAGGGGTGATGGCCGGTCCCTGTTTAGTGAGGATGGTGACTGGTTCCTGTCGGGTGAGGGTGGTGGCTTGTCCCTGTTTAGTGAGAGCGATGGGTTGCTCCTTGCCTGGTGAGGGAAATAGCTAGTCCTTACCTGGTGAGGGTAATGACTGGTCTCTGTATGGTAAGAGTGGTGGCTGGGCCCTGCTTAGTGAGTGTTGTGTTTGTTCTCTGCCTGGTGTGTATTGTGGCTGGTCCCTGCTTGGTGAGTGTTGTGCATGGTCCCTGCCTGGTGAGTGTTGTGGCTTGTCCCTGCTTAGTGAGGGTGGTGGCTGATACTTGCCTGGTGTGGGTGGGGGTTGGTCCTTGCCTGGTGAGGGTGGTGGCTCGTCCTTGTCTGGTGAGGGTGGCGGCTGGTCCCTGACCGGTGAGAGTAGTCGCTGATCCATGCCTGATGAGGGTGGTTGCTAGTTCCTCCTGGAGAGTGTAGGGTGATACTTGCCTGGTGAGGGTGATGGGTGGTCCCTACCTCACAGGTGTTTTGGCTGCTTCCTGCCTGGTGAAGGTGGAGGCTGGTCCTTACCTGGTGAGCTTGGTGTCTGATACCTGTTTAGTGAAGGTGGTAGCTGGTCCCTGTTTAGTGAGGATGTTGGCTGGTCCTTCTTTAGTGAGGGTGGTGGCTGGTCCCTGTTTAGTGACGATGGTGGCTTTCCCTGATTAGTAAGGGTGGTGGCTGGTTCCTGTTTAGTGAGGATGGTTGCTGGTCCCAATTTAGTGAGAATGGTGGCTGGTCCCTGTTTAGTGAGAGTGGTGGCTGGTCCCTGTTTAGTGAGAGTGGTGGCTGGTCCCTGTTTAGTAAGGGTGGTGGCTGGACCCTGTTTAGTGAGGATGGTGGCTGTCCCTGTTTAGTAAGGGTGGTGGCTAGGTCCATTTAGTGAGGATGGTGGCTGGTCCCTGTTTACTGAGGATGGTGGCTGGTCCCTGTTTTGTGAAGGTGGTGACTGGTCCCAGTTTAATGAGTGTGGTGGCTAGTCCCTGTTCAGTGAGGGTGGTGGCTGGTCCCTGTTTGTGAGGGTGGTGGCTCGTCCCAGTTTAGTGAGGATGGTGGCTGGTCCCTGTTTAGTGAGGGTGGTAACTCGTCCCTGTTTGTGAGGGTGGTGGCTCGTCCCAGTTTAGTGAGGATGGTGGCTGGTCCCTGTTTAGTGAGGGTGGTGGCTCGTCCCTGTTTAGTAAGGGAGGTGGCCCGTCCCATTTTAGTGAGGGTGGTGGCTGGTCCCTGTTTAGTGAGGATGGTGGCTGTCCCTGTTTAGTAAGGGAGGTGGCCCGTCCCATTTTAGTGAGGGTGGTGGCTGGTCCCTGTTTAGTGAGGGTGGTGACTCGTCCCTGTTTAGTGAGGATGGTAGCTGTCCCTGTTTAGTGAGCATGGTGGCTAGTTCCTGTTTAGTGATGATGGTTGCTGGTCCCAATTTAGTGAGGATGGTGGCTGGTCCCTGTTTAGTGAGAGTGGTGGCTGGTCCCTGTTTAGTGAGGGTGGTGGCTGGTCCCTATTTAGTGAGGGTAGTGGCTGGTTCCTGTTACACGTGAGGTGGTGGGTGGTTCCTGTTAAGTGAGGGTGGTAGCTAGTCCCTGTTTAGTGAGGATGGTAGCTAGTTCCTGTTAAGTGAGAATGGTAGCTGGATCCTGTTAAGTAAGGGTGGTGGCTGGTCCCTATTAAATGAGGATGGTAGCTGGCTCCTGTTAAGTGAGGGTGGTGGCTGGTTCCTGTTAAGTATGGGTGGTGGCTGGTCCCTGTTAAGTGAGGATGGTAGCTGGTTCCAGTTTAGTGAGGATGGTGGCTGGTCCCTGTTTATTGAAGATGGTGGCTGGTCCCTGTTTAGTGAGGGTGGTGGCTGATCCCTGTTTAGTGTGGGTGGTTGCTGGTCCCTATTTAGTGAGGGCAGTGGCTGGTCCCTGTGTATTGAGGGTGGTTGGTAGTCCCTGTTTAGTGAGTGTGGTGGCTGGACCCTGTTTGGTGAGGGAGGTGGCTGCTCCCTATTTAGTAAGGGTGGTGGCTGGCCCCTGTTAAGTGAGGGGGGTGGCTGGTTTCTGTTTAGTGAGTGGCTGTGGCTGGTCCCTGTTTAGTGAGGGTGGTGGCTAGTCCCTGTTAGTGAGGATGGTGGCTTTCCCTGATTAGTAAGGGTGGTGGCTGGTTCCTGTTTAGTGAGCATGGTGGTCCATTAGGGGTGGCTGTCCCTGTTTAGTGAGGGTGGTGGCTGGTCCCTGTTTAGTGAGGGTGGTGGCTGGTCCCTGTTTAGTGAGGGTGGTGGCTGTCCCTGTTTAGTGAGGGTGGTGGCTGGTCCCTGTTTAGTGAGGATGGTGGCTGGTCCCTGTTTAGTGAGGGTGGTGGCTGTCCCTGTTTAGTGAGGGTGGTGGCTGGTCCCTGTTTAGTGAAGATGGTGGCTGGTCCCTGTTTAGTGAGGGTGGTGGCTCGTCCCTGTTTAGTGAGGGTTGTGGCTGGTCCCTGTTTAGTGAGGTGGTGGCTGGTCCCTGTTTAGTGAGGGTGGTGGCTGGTCCCTGTTTAGTGAGGGTGGTGGCTGGTCCCTGTTTAGTGAGGTGGTGGCTGGTCCCTGTTTAGTGAGGGTGGTGGCTGGTCCTGTTTAGTGAGGGTGGTGGCTGGTCCCTGTTTAGTGAGGGTGGTGGCTGGTCCCTGTTTAGTGAGGGTGGTGGCTGGTCCCTGTTTAGTGAGGATGGTGGCTGGTCCCTGTTTAGTGAGGGTGGTGGCTGGTCCCTGTTTAGTGAGGGTGGTGGCTGGTCCCTGTTTAGTGAGGGTGGTGGCTCGTCCCTGTTTAGTGAGGGTTGTGGCTGGTCCCTATTTAGTGAGGATGGTTTCTGTCCCTGTTTAGTAAGGGTGGTGGCTGGGTCCAGTTTAGTGAGGATGGTGGCTGGTCCCTGTTTAGTGAGGGTGGTGGCTGTCCCTGTTTAGTGAGGGTGGTGGCTGGTCCCTGTTTAGTGAGGGTGGTGGCTGTCCCTGTTTAGTGAGGGTGGTGGCTGGTCCCTGTTTAGTGAGGGTGGTGGCTGGTCCCTGTTTAGTGAGGATGGTGGCTGGTCCCTGTTAGGGGTGATGGCTGTCCCTGTTAGTGAGGATGGTGACTGGTTCCTGTTAGTGAGGGTGGTGGCTGGTCCCTGTTAGTAGGTGTGGCTGTCCTGTAGTGAGGGATGGCTGGTCCTGTTTGTGAGGGTTGGCTGGTCCCTGTTTAGTGAGAGTGGTGGCTGGTCCTTGTTTAGTGAGGGTGGTGGCTGGTCCCTGTTTAGTGTGGATGGTAGCTGCTTCCTGTTTAGTGAGGATGTTGGCTGGTCCCTGTTTATTGAAGATGGTGGCTGGTCCCTGTTTAGTGAGGGTGGTGGCTGGTCCCTGCTTGGTGAGGGTGGTGGCTGGTCCCTGTTTAGTGAGGGTGGTGGCTGGTCCCTGTTTAGTGAGGATGGTGGCTGGTCCCAATTTAGTGAGAATGGTGGCTGGTCCCTGTTTAGTGAGGATGGTGGCTGGTCCCTATTTAGTGAGAGTGGTGGCTGGTCCCTGTTTAGTGAGGGTGGTGGCTGGTCCCTGTTTAGTGAGGGTGGTGGCTGGTCCCTGTTTAGTGAGGATGGTGGCTGGTCCCTGTTTAGTGAGGATGGTGGCTGTACCAGGTTAGTAAGGGTGGTGGCTGGTTCCTTTAGTGAGGATGGTGCTGGTCCCTGTTAGTGAGGATGGTGGCTGGTTCCTGTTTAGTGAGGGTGGTGGCTGGTCCCTGTTTAGTGAGGATGGTGGCTGGTCCCTGTTTAGTGAGGATGGTGGCTGGTCCTGTTTAGTGAGGGTGGTGGCTGGTCCCTGTTTAGTGAGGATGGTAGCTGCTTCCTGTTTAGTGAGGATGTTGGCTGGTCCCTGTTTATTGAAGATGGTGGCTGGTCCCTGTTTAGTGAGGGTGGTGGCTGATCCCTGTTTAGTGTGGGTGGTTGCTGGTCCCTATTTAGTGAGTGGTGCTGGTCCTGTGTATGAGGGTGGTGGTGGTCCCTGTTTAGTGAGTGTGTGGCTGGTCCCTGTTTGGTGAGGGTGGTGGCTGGTCCCTGTTAGTAAGGGTGGTGGCTGGCCCTGTAGTAAGGTGGTGGCTGGTCCTGTTAGTGAGTGGTGGCTGGTCCTGTTTAGTGAGGGTTGTGGCTGTGCCTGTTTAGTGAGGGTTGTGGCTGGTCCCTGTTTAGTGAGGATGGTGGCTGTCCCTGTTAGTGAGGGTGGTGGCTGGTCCCTTTAGTGAGGTGGTGCTGTCCCTGTTAGTGAGGTGGTGGCTGGTCCCTTTAGTGAGGATGGTGGCTGGTCCCTGTTTAGGGTGGTGGCTGTCCTGTTAGTGAGGATGGTGGCTGGTCCCAGTTTAGTGAGGGTGGTGGCTGGTCCCTGTTTAGTGAGGGTGGTGGCTGGTCCCTGTTTAGTGAGGATGGTGGCTGTCCCTGTTAAGTGAGGGTGGTGGCTGGTCCTGTTTAGTGAGGGTGGTGGCTGTCCCTGTTTAGTGAGGGTGGTGGCTGGTCCCTGTTTAGTGAAGATGGTGGCTGGTCCCTGTTTAGTGAGAGTGGTGGCTGGTCCCTGTTTAGGGTGGGTTGTAGCTGGTCCCTGTTTAGTGAGGATGGTGGCTGGTCCCTGTTTAGTGAAGGTGGTGGCTGGTCCCTGTTTAGTGAGGATGGTGGCTGTCCCTGTTTAGTAAGGGTGGTGGCTTGTCCATTTAGTGAGGATGGTGGCTGGTCCCTGTTTAGTGAGGGTGGTGGCTGGTCCCTGTTTAGTGAGGATGGTGGCTGTCCCTGTTTAGTAAGGGTGGTGGCAGGGTCCATTTAGTGAGGATGGTGGCTGGTCCCTCTTTAGTATGGGTGGTGGCTGATCCCTGTTTAGTGAGGATGGTGGCTGGTCCCTGTTTAGTGAAGATGGTGGCTGGTCCCTGTTTAGTGAGGGTGGTGGCTGGTCCCTGTTTAGTGAGGGTGGTGGCTCGTCCCTGTTTAGTGAGGGTGGTGGCTGGTCCCTGTTTAGTGAGGGTGGTGGCTCGTCCCTGTTTAGTGAGGGTGGAGGCTCGTCCCTGTTTGTGAGGATGGTGGCTGGTCCCTGTTTAGTGAGGGTGGTGGCTCGTCCCTTTTTGTGAGGGTGGTGGCTCGTCCATGTTTAGTGAGGGTGGTGGCTGGTCCCTGTTTAGTGAGAGTGGTGGCTCGTCCATGTTTAGTGAGGGTGGTGGCTCGTCCCTGTTTGTGAGGGTGGTGGCTCGTCCCTGTTTAGTGAGGGTGTTGGCTGGTCCCTGTTTAGTGATGATGGTGGCTGGTCACTGTCGGGTAGGGGTGATGGCTGGTCCCTGTTTAGTGAGGATGGTGACTGGTTCCTGTCGGGTGAGGGTGGTGGCTTGTCCCTGTTAAGTGAGGGTGATGGCTGCTCCTTGCCTGGTGAGGGAAATAGCTGGTCCTTACCTGGTGAGGGTAATGACTGGTCCCTGCCTGGTAAGGGTGGTGGCTGGTTTTTGTCTGGTGAGGGTGGTGGCTGGTCCCTGACCGGTGAGAGTAGTCGCTGATCCATGCCTGATGAGGGTGGTTGCTAGTTCCTCTTGGTGAGTGTAGGGTGATTCTTGCCTGGTGAGGGTGGTTGGTGGTCCCTACCTGACAGGTGTTTTGGCTGCATCCTGCCTGGTGAGGGTGGTGGCTGGTCCTTGCCTGGTGAGCTTGGTGTCTGATACATGTTTAATGATGGTGGTAGCTGGTCCTGTTTAGTGAGGATGTGTGCTGCTCCTTGTTTAGTGAGGGTGGTGGCTGGTCCCTGTTTAGTGAGGATGGTGGCTCTCCCTGATTAGTAAGGGTGGTGGCTGGTTCCTGTTTAGTGAGAGATGGTGGCTAGTCCATGTTTAGTGAGAGTGGTGGCTGGTCCCTGTTTAGTGAGGGTGGTGGCTGGTCCCTGTTTAGTGAGGATGGTGGCTGTCCCTGTTTAGTAAGGGTGGTGGCTGGTTCCTGTTTAGTGAGGATGGTTGCTGGTCCCAATTATGTCAGGATGGTGGCTAGTCCATGTTTAGTGAGAGTGGTGGCTGGTCCCTGTTTAGTGAGGGTGGTGGCTGGTCCCTGTTTAGTGAGGATGGTGGCTGTCCCTGTTTAGTAAGGGTGGTGGCTGGGTCCAGTTTAGTGAGGATGGTGGCTGGTCCCTGTTGAGTGAGGATGGTGGCTGGTCCCAGTTTAATGAGGGTGGTGGCTCGTCCCTGTAGGTTAGGGTGGTGGCTCGTCCCAGTTTAGTGAGGGTGGTGGCTGGTCCCTGTTTAGTGAGGATGGTGGCTGGTCCCTGTCGGGTGGGGGTGATGGCTGGTCCCTGTTTAGTGAGGATGGTGACTGGTTCCTGTCGGGTGAGGGTGGTGGCTGGTCCCTGTTTAGTGAGGGTGATGGCTACTCCTTGCCTGATGAGGGAAATAACTGGTCCGTACCTTGTGAGGGTAATGACTGGTCTTTGCCTGGTAAGGGTGGTAGCCGGTCCCTGTTTATTGGGGGTGGTGGCTGTTCACTGTGTATTGATGGTGGTGGCTGGTCCTTGTTTAGTGAGGGTGGTGTCAGGTCCCTATTTAGTGAGGGTTGTGGTTGGTCCCTGTTTATTGATGGTGGTGGCTGGTCCCTGTTAAGTGATGGTGGTGGCCGGTCCCTGTTTATTGAGGGTGGTGGCTGGTCACTGTTTATTGATGGTGGTGGCTGGTCCCTGTTTAGTGAGGATGTTAGCTGGTTCCTGGTAAGTGAGAGTGGTGGCTGGTCCCTGTTTAGTGAGGGTGGCGGCTGTTCCCTGTATATGAGGATGGTTGATGGTGGTGGCTGGTCCCTGTTTAGTGAGGGTGGTGGCTGGCCCCTGTTTAGTGAGAGTGGTGGTTGGTCCCTGTTTATTGATGGTGGTGGCTGGTCCCTGTTACGTGAGGGTGGTCGCCGGTCCCTGTTTATTGAGGGTGGTAGCAGGTCAATGTTTATTGATGGTGGTGGCTGGTCCCTGTTAAGTGAGGGTGGTGGCCGGTCCCTGTTTAATGAGGATGGTGGCTGGTCCCTGTTTAGTGAGGGTGGTGGCAGGTCCCTATTTAGTGTGGGTGGTGGTTGGTCTCTGTTTATTGAAGGTTGTTGCTGTTCCCTGTTTAGTGAGGATGTTGGCTGGTCCTTCTTTAGTGAGGGTGGTGGCTGGTCCCTGTTTAGTGACGATGGTGGCTTTCCCTGATGAGTAAGGGTGGTGGCTGGTTCGTCTTTAGTGAGGATGGTTGCTGGTCCCAATTTAGTGAGAATGGTGGCTGGTCCTTGTTTAGTGAGAGTGGTGGCTGGTCCCTGTTTAGTGAGAGTGGTGGCTGGTCCCTGTTTAGTGAGGGTGGTGGCTGGTCCCTGTTTAGTGAGGATGGTGGCTGTCCCTGTTTAGTAAGGGTGGTGGCAGGGTCCATTTAGTGAGGATTGTGGCTGGTCCCTCTTTAGTATGGGTGGTGGCTGATCCCTGTTTAGTGAGGATGGTGGCTGGTCCCTGTTTAGTGAAGGTGGTGACTGGTCCCAGTTTAATGAGGGTGGTGGCTGGTCCCTGTATAGTGATGGTGGTGGCTGGTCCCTGTTTAGTGAGGGTGGTGGCTCGTCCCTGTTTGTGAGGGTGGTGGCTCGTCCAAGTTTAGTGAGGATGGTGGCTGGTCCCTGTTTAGTGAGGGTGGTGGCTCGTCCCTGTTTGTGAGGGTGGAGGCTCGTCCCAGTTTAGTGAGGATGGTGGCTGGTCCCTCTTTAGTGAGGGTGGTGGCTCGTCCCTCTTTGTGAGGGTGGTGGCTCGTCCATGTTTAGTGAGGGTGGTGGCTGGTCCCTGTTTAGTGAGGATGGTGGCTGGTCCCTGTCAGGTAGGGGTGATGGCTGGTCCCTGACCTGTGAGAGTAGTCGCTGATCCATGCCTGATGAGGGTGGTTGCTAGTTTCTCCTGGTGAGTGTAGGGTGATACTTGCCTGGTGAGGGTGGTGGGTGGTCTCTACCTCACAGGTGTTTTGGCTGCTTCCTGCCTGGTGAAGGTGGTGGCTGATCCTTGCCTGGTGAGCTTGGTGTCTGATACCTGTTTAGTGAAGGTGGTAGCTGGTCCCTGTTTAGTGAGGATGTTGACTGGTCCTTCTTTGGTGAGGGTGGTGGCTGGTCCCTGTTTAGTGACGATGGTGGCTTTCCCTGATTAGTAAGGGTGGTGGCTGGTTCCTGTTTAGTGAGGATGGTTGCTGGTCCCAATTTAGTGAGAATGGTGGCTGGTTCCTGTTTAGTGAGAGTGGTGGCTTGTCCCTGTTTAGTGAGAGTGGTAGCTGGTCCCTGTTTAGTGAGGGTGGTTGCTGGTCCCTGTTTAGTGAGGATGGTGGCTGTCCCTGTTTAGTAAGGGTGGTGGTTGGGTCCATTTAGTGAGGATGGTGGCTGGTCCCTGTTTAGTAAGAATGGTGGCTGATCCCTGTTTAGTGAGGATGGTGGCTGGTCCCTGTTTAGTGAGGGTGGTGGCTCGTCCCTGTTTGTGAGGGTGGTGGCTCGTCCCAGTTTAGTGAGGGTGGTGGCTGGTCCCTGTTTAGTGAGGATGGTGGCTGGTCCCTGTTTAGTGAGGGTGGTGACTCGTCCCTGTTTAGTGAGGATGGTGGCTGTCCCTGTTTAGTGAGCATGGTGGCTGGTTCTTGTTTAGTGAGGATGGTTGCTGGTCCCAATTTAGTGAGGATGGTGGCTAGTCCCTGTTTAGTGAGAGTGGTGGCTGGTCCCTGTTTAGTGAGGGTGGTGGCTGGTCCCTATTTAGTGAGGATGATAGCTGGTTCCTGTTAAGTGAGGATGGTGGCTTGTTCCTGTTAAGTAAGGGTGGTGGATGGTTCCTATAAAATGAGGATAGTAGCTGGCTCCTGTTAAGTGAGGGTGGTTGCTAGTCCCTGTTTAGTGAGGATGGTAGCTGGTTCCTGTTAAGTGAGGATGGTAGCTGGTTCCTGTTAAGTAAGGGTGGTGGCTTGTCCCTATTAAATGGGGATGGTAGCTGGCTCCTGTTAAGTGAGGGTGGTGGCTGGTTCCTGTTAAGTAAGAGTGGTGGCTGGTCCCTGTTAAGTGAGGATGGTAGCTGCTTCCTGTTTAGTGTGGGTGGTTGCTGGTCCCTATTTAGTGAGGGCAGTCGCTGGTCACTGTGTATTCAGGGTGGTTGTTGGTCCCTGTTTAGTGAGTGTGGTGGCTGGTCCCTGTTTGGTGAGGGTGGTGGCTGCTCCCTATTTAGTAAGGGTGGTGGCTGGCCCCTGTTAAGTGAGGAGGGTGGCTGGTTTCTGTTTAGTGAGTGGCTGTGGCTGGTCCCTGTTTAGTGAGGGTGGTGGCAGGTCCCTGTTTAGTGAGGGTGGTGGCTGGTCCCTGTTTAGTGAGGATGGTGGCTTTCCCTGATAAGTAAGGGTGGTGGCTGGTCCCAGTTTAATGAGGGTGGTGACTCGTCCCTGTTTGTGAGGGTGGTGGCTCGTCCCAGTTTAGTGAGGATGGTGGCTGGTCCCTGTTTAGTGAGGGTGGTGGCTCGTCCCTGTTTGTGAGGGTGGTGGCTCGTCCCAGTTTAGTGAGGGTGGTGGCTGGTCCCTGTTTAGTGAGGGTGGTGGCTGGTCCCTGTTTAGTGAGGGTGGTGGCTCGTCCCTGTTTAGTGAGGATGGTGGCTGGTCCCTGTTTAGTGAGGGTGGTGGCTGGTCCCTGTTTAGTGAGGGTGGTGGCTGGTCCCTGTTTAGTGATGGTGGTGGCTGGTCCCTGTTACGTGAGGGTGGTCGCTGGTCCCTGTTTATTGAGGGTGGTGGCTGGTCAATGTTTATTGATGGTGGTGGCTGGTCCCTGTTTAGTGAGGGTGGTGGCTGGTCCCTGTTTAGTGAGGATGGTGGCTGGTCCCTGTTTAGTGAGGGTGGTGGCTGGTCCCTGTTTAGTGAGGGTGGTGGCTGGTCCCTATTTAGTGAGGGTGGTGGCTGGTCCCTGTTTAGTGAGGATGGTGGCTGGTCCCAATTTAGTGAGAATGGTGGCTGGTCCCTGTTTAGTGAGAGTGGTGGCTGGTCCCTGTTTAGTGAGAGTGGTGGCTGGTCCCTGTTTAGTGAGGGTGGTGGCTGTCCCTGTTTAGTGAGGGTGGTGGCTGGTCCCTGTTTAGTGAGAGTGGTGGCTTGTCCCTGTTTAGTGAGGGTGGTAGCTGGTCCCTGTTTAGTGAGGATGGTGGCTGTCCCTGTTTAGTAAGGGTGGTGGCTGGTCCTGTTTAGTGAGGATGGTGGCTGGTCCCATTTAGTGAGGATGGTGGCTGGTCCCTGTTTAGTGAGAGTGGTGGCTGGTCCCTGTTTAGTGAGAGTGGTGGCTGGTCGCTGTTTAGTGAGGATGGTGGCTGGTCCCTGTTTAGTGAGGGTGGTGGCTGGTCCCTGTTTAGTGAGGGTGGTGGCTGGGTCCAGTTTAGTGAGGATGGTGGCTGGTCCCTGTTTAGTGAGGGTGGTGGCTGTCCCTGTTTAGTGAGGGTGGTGGCTGGTCCCTGTTTAGTGAAGATGGTGGCTGGTCCCTGTTTAGTGAGGGTGGTGGCTGGTCCTGTTTAGTGAGGGTGGTGGCTGGTCCCTGTTTAGTGAGGGTGGTGGCTGGTCCCTGTTTAGTGAGAGTGGTGGCTCGTCCATGTTTAGTGAGGGTGGTGGCTGGTCCCTGTTTAGTGAGGATGGTGGCTGGTCCCTGTTTAGTGAGGGTGGTGGCTGGTCCATTTAGTGAGGATGGTGGCTGGTCCCTGTTTAGTAAGAATGGTGGCTGATCCCTGTTTAGTGAGGATGGTGGCTGGTCCCTGTTTAGTGAGGATGGTGGCTGGTCCCTGTTTAGTGAGGATGGTGTCTGGTCCCAATTTAGTGAGGATGGTGGCTAGTCCCTGTTTAGTGAGGGTGGTGGCTGGTCCCTGTTTAGTGAGGATGTGGCTGGTCCTGTTAGTGAGGATGGTGGCTGTCCTGTTTAGTGAGGGTGGTGGCTGGTCCTATTAGTGAGGATGTAGCTGGCTCCTGTTAGTGAGGGTGGTGGCTAGCCCCTGTTTAGTGAAGATGGTGGCTGGTCTCTGTTTAGTGAGGTTGGTGGCTGGTACCTGTTTAGTTAGGGTGGTGTCTAGTCCCTTTATGGTGAGGATGGTGGCTCCTGTTAGTGAGGGTGGTGGCTGGTCCTGTTAGTGAGGGTGGTGGCTGGTCCCTGTTAGTGAGGATGGTAGCTGCTTCCTGTTTAGTGAGGATGGTGGCTGTCCCTGTTTAGTGAGATGGTGGCTGGTCCCTGTTTAGTGAGGGTGGTGGCTGGTCCCTGTTTAGTGTGGGTGGTTGCTGGTCCCTATTTAGTGAGGGCAGTGTCTGGTCCCTGTGTAGTGAGGGTGGTGGGTGGTCCCTGTTTAGTGAGGGTGGGGGCTGGTCCCTGTTTGTGAGGATGGTGGCTGTCCCTATTTAGTGAGGGTGGTGGCTGGCCCTGTTAGTAAGGATGGTGGCTGGTCCCTGTTTAGTGAGTGGTGGCTGGTCCCTGTTTAGTGAGGGTGGTGGCTGGTCCCTGTTTAGTGAGGGTGGTGGCTGGTCCCTGTTTAGTGAGGATGGTGGCTGTCCCTGTTAGTAAGGGTGGTGGCTCGTCCCAGTTTAGTGAGGGTGGTGCTCGTCCCTGTTTGTGAGGGTGGTGGCTCGTCCCAGTTTAGTGAGGATGGTGGCTGGTCCCTGTTTAGTGAGGGTGGTGGCTCGTCCCTGTTTGTGAGGGTGGTGGCTCGTCCCAGTTTAGTGAGGGTGGTGGCTGGTCCCTGTTTAGTGAGGGTGGTGGCTCGTCCCTGTTTGTGAGGGTGGTGGCTCGTCCCAGTTTAGTGAGGGTGGTGGCTGGTCCCTGTTTAGTGAGGGTGGTGGCTCAACCCTGTTTGTGAGGGTGGTGGCTGTTCCCAATTTAGTGAGGATGGTTGCTGGTCCCTGTTTAGTGAGAGTGGTGGCTGGTCCCTGTTTAGTGAGGGTGGTGGCTGGTCCCTATTTAGTGAGGGTGGTGGCTGGTCCCTGTTAAGTGAGGGTGGTGGCTGGTCCCTGTTTAGTGAGGGTGGTGGCTGGTCCCTGTTACGTGAGGGTGGTCGCCGGTCCCTGTTTATTGAGGGTGGTGGCTGGTCAAGTTTAATTGATGGTGGTGGCTGGTCCCTGTGAGTGAGGGTGGTGGCTGGTCCCTGTTTAATGAGGATGGTGGCTGGTCCCTGTTTAGTGAGGGTGGTGGCTGGACCCTAGTTAGTAAGGGTGGTGGCTCGTCCCTGTTAGTGAGGTTGGTGGCTGGTCCCAATTTAGTGAGAATGGTGGCTGGTCCCTGTTTAGTGAGAGTGGTGGCTGGTCCCTGTTTAGTGAGGGTGGTGGCTGGTCCCTATTTAGTAAGGGTGGTGGCTGGACCCTGTTAAGTGAGGAGGTGGCTGGTCCCAATTTAGTGAGAATGGTGGCTGGTCCCTGTTTAGTGAGAGTGGTGGCTGGTCCCTGTTTAGTGAGAGTGGTGGCTGGTCCCTGTTTAGTGAGGGTGGTGGCTGTCCCTGTTGAGTGAGGGTGGTGGCTGGTCCCTGTTTAGTGAGGATGGTGGCTTTCCCTGATTAGTAAGGGTGGTGGCTGGTTCCTGTTTAGTGAGGATGGTTGCTGGTCGCAATTTAGTGAGGATGGTGGCTGGTCCCTGTTTAGTGAGAGTGGTGGCAGGTCCCTGTTTAGTGAGGATGGTGGCTGGTCCTGTTTAGTGAGGGTGGTGGCTGGTCCCTGTTTAGTGTGGATGGTAGCTGCTTCCTGTTTAGTGAGGATGGTGGCTGGTCCCTGTTTAGTGAAGATGGTGGCTGGTCCCTGTTTAGTGAGGGTGGTGGCTGGTCCCTGTTGGTGAGGGTGGTGGCTGGTCCCTATTTAGTAAGGGTGGTGGCTGGCTCCTGTTAAGTGAGGAGGGTGGCTGGTCCCATTTAGTGAGGATGGTGGCTGGTCCCTGTTTAGTGAGAGTGGTGGCTGGTCCCTGTTTAGTGAGAGTGGTGGCTGGTCCCTGTTTAGTGAGGGTGGTGGCTGGTCCCTGTTTAGTGAGGGTGGTGGCTCGTCCCTGTTTGTGAGGGTGGTGGCTCGTCCCAGTTTAGTGAGGATGGTGGCTGGTCCCTCTTTAGTGAGGGTGGTGGCTCGTCCCTTTTTGTGAGGGTGGTGGCTCGTCCATGTTTAGTGAGGGTGGTGGCTGGTCCCTGTTTAGTGAGAGTGGTGGCTCGTCCATGTTTAGTGAGGGTGGTGGCTCGTCCCTGTTTGTGAGGGTGGTGGCTCGTCCCTGTTTAGTGAGGGTGTTGGCTGGTCCCTGTTTAGTGATGATGGTGGCTGGTCCCTGTCGGGTAGGGGTGATGGCTGGTCCCTGTTTAGTGAGGATGGTGACTGGTTCCTGTCGGGTGAGGGTGGTGGCTTGTCCCTGTTTAGTGAGGGTGATGGCTGCTCCTTGCCTGGTGAGGGAAATAGCTGGTCCTTACCTGGTGAGGGTAATGACTGGTCCCTGCCTGGTAAGGGTGGTGGCTGGTCTTTGTCTGGTGAGGGTGGTGGCTGGTCCCTGACCGGTGAGAGTAGTCGCTGATCCATGCCTGATGAGGGTGGTTGCTAGTTCCTCTTGGTGAGTGTAGGGTGATTCTTGCCTGGTGAGGGTGGTTGGTGGTCCCTACCTGACAGGTGTTTTGGCTGCATCCTGCCTGGTGAGGGTGGTGGCTGGTCCTTGCCTGGTGAGCTTGGTGTCTGATACATGTTTAATGATGGTGGTAGCTGGTTCCTGTTTAGTGAGGATGTGTGCTGCTCCTTGTTTAGTGAGGGTGGTGGCTGGTCCCTGTTTAGTGAGGATGGTTGCTGGTCCCAATTATGTCAAGATGGTGGCTAGTCCATGTTTAGTGAGAGTGGTGGCTGGTCCCTGTTTAGTGAGGGTGGTGGCTGGTCCCTGTTTAGTGAGGATGGTGGCTGTCCCTGTTTAGTAAGGGTGGTGGCTGGTTCCTGTTTAGTGAGGATGGTTGCTGGTCCCAATTTAGTCAAGATGGTGGCTTGTCCATGTTTAGTGAGAGTGGTGGCTGGTCCCTGTTTAGTGAGGGTGGTGGCTGGTCCCTGTTTAGTGAGGATGGTGGCTGTCCCTGTTTAGTGAGGGTGGTGGCTGGGTCCAGTTTAGTGAGGATGGTGGCTGGTCCCTGTTTAGTGAGGATGGTGGCTGGTCCCAGTTTAATGAGGGTGGTGGCTCGTCTCTGTAGGTGAGGGTGGTGGCTCGTCCCAGTTTAGTGAGGGTGGTGGCTGGTCCCTGTTTAGTGAGGGTGGTGGCTGGTCCCTGTTTAGTGAGGATGGTGACTGGTTCCTGTCGGGTGAGGGTGGTGGCTGGTCCCTGTTTAGTGAGGGTGATGGCTGCTCCTTGCCTGGTGAGGGAATAGCTGGTCCTGCCTTGTGAGGGTAATGACTGGTCCCTGCCTGGTAAGGGTGGTAGCTGGTCCCTGTTTAGTGAGGGTGGTGGCTGTTCACTGTTATTGATGGTGGTGGCTGGTCCTGTTTAGTGAGGTGGTGTCAGGTCCCTATTTAGTGAGGGTTGTGGTTGGACCCTGTTTATTGATGGTGGTGGCTGGTCCCTGTTAAGTGATGGTGGTGGCAGGTCCCTGTTTAGTGAGGGTGGTGGCTGGTCACTGTTTATTGATGGTGGTGGCTGGTCCCTGTTTAGTGAGGATGTTAGCTGGTTCCTGGTAAGTGAGAGTGGTGGCTGGTCCCTGTTTAGTGAGGGTGGCGGCTGTTCCCTGTATATTGATGGTGGTGGCTGGTCCCTGTTTAGTGAGGGTGGTGGCTGGCCCCTGTTTAGTGAGAGTGGTGGTTGGTCCCTGTTTATTGATGGTGGTGGCTGGTCCCTGTTACGTGAGGGTGGTCGCCTGTCCCTGTTTATTGAGGGTGGTGGCTGGTCAATGTTTATTGATGGTGGTGGCTGGTCCCTGTTTAGTGAGGGTGGTGGCTGGTCCCTGTTTAGTGAGGATGGTGGCTGGTCCCTGTTTAGTGAGGGTGGTGGCAGGTCCCTATTTAGTGAGGGTGGTGGATGGTCCTGTTTAGTGAAGGTGGTAGCTGGTCCCTGTTTAGTGAGGATGTTGGCTGGTCCTTCTTTAGTGAGGGTGGTGGCTGGTCCCTGTTTAGTGACGATGGTGGCTTTCCCTGATGAGTAAGGGTGGTGGCTGGTTCGTCTTTAGTGAGGATGGTTGCTGGTCCCAATTTAGTGAGAATGGTGGCTGGTCCTTGTTTAGTGAGAGTGGTGGCTGGTCCCTGTTTAGTGAGAGTGGTGGCTGGTCCCTGTTTAGTGAGGGTGGTGGCTGGTCCCTGTTTAGTGAGGATGGTGGCTGTCCCTGTTTAGTAAGGGTGGTGGCAGGGTCCATTTAGTGAGGATTGTGGCTGGTCCCTCTTTAGTATGGGTGGTGGCTGATCCCTGTTTAGTGAGGATGGTGGCTGGTCCCTGTTTAGTGAAGGTGGTGACTGGTCCCAGTTTAATGAGGGTGGTGGCTGGTCCCTGTATAGTGATGGTGGTGGCTGGTCCCTGTTTAGTGAGGGTGGTGGCTCGTCCCTGTTTAGTGAGGGTGGTGGCTCGTCCCTGTTTGTGAGGGTGGTGGCTCGTCCAAGTTTAGTGAGGATGGTGGCTGGTCCCTGTTTAGTGAGGGTGGTGGCTCGTCCCTGTTTGTGAGGGTGGAGGCCTTTCCCAGTTTAGTGAGGATGGTGGCTGGTCCCTCTTTAGTGAGGGTGGTGGCTCGTCCCTCTTTGTGAGGGTGGTGGCTCGTCCATGTTTAGTGAGGGTGGTGGCTGGTCCCTGTTTAGTGAGGATGGTGGCTGGTCCCTGTCAGGTAGGGGTGATGGCTGGTCCCTGACCTGTGACAGTAGTCGCTGATCCATGCCTGATGAGGGTGGTTGCTAGTTTCTCCTGGTGAGTGTAGGGTGATACTTGCCTGGTGAGGGTGGTGGGTGGTCTCTACCTCACAGGTGTTTTGGCTGCTTCCTGCCTGGTGAAGGTGGTGGCTGATCCTTGCCTGGTGAGCTTGGTGTCTGATACCTGTTTAGTGAAGGTGGTAGCTGGTCCCTGTTTAGTGAGGATGTTGACTGGTCCTTCTTTGGTGAGGGTGGTGGCTGGTCCCTGTTTAGTGAGGATGGTGGCTTTCCCTGATTAGTAAGGGTGGTGGCTGGTTCCTGTTTAGTGAGGATGGTTGCTGGTCCCAATTTAGTGAGAATGGTGGCTGGTTCCTGTTTAGTGAGAGTGGTGGCTTGTCCCTGTTTAGTGAGAGTGGTAGCTGGTCCCTGTTTAGTGAGGGTGGTTGCTGGTCCCTGTTTAGTGAGGATGGTGGCTGTCCCTGTTTAGTAAGGGTGGTGGCTGGGTCCATTTAGTGAGGATGGTGGCTGGTCCCTGTTTAGTGAGAATGGTGGCTAGTCCCTGTTTAGTGAGAGTGGTGGCTGGTCCCTGTTTAGTGAGGGTGGTGGCTGGTCCCTATTTAGTGAGGATGATAGCTGGTTCCTGTTAAGTGAGGATGGTGGCTAGTTCCTGTTAAGTAAGGGTGGTGGCTGGTTCCTATAAAATGAGGATAGTAGCTGGCTCCTGTTAAGTGAGGGTGGTTGCTAGTCCCTGTTTAGTGAGGATGGTAGCTGGTTCCTGTTAAGTGAGGATGGTAGCTGGTTCCTGTTAAGTAAGGGTGGTGGCTTGTCCCTATTAAATGGGGATGGTAGCTGGCTCCTGTTAAGTGAGGGTGGTGGCTGGTTCCTGTTAAGTAAGGGTGGTGGCTGGTCCCTGTTAAGTGAGGATGGTAGCTGCTTCCTGTTTAGTGAGGATGTTGGCTGTTCCCTGTTTATTGAAGATGGTGGCTGGTCCCTGTTTAGTGAGGGTGGTGGCAGGTCCCTGTTTAGTGTGGGTGGTTGCTGGTCCCTATTTAGTGAGGGCAGTGGCTGGTCCCTGTGTATTCAGGGTGGTTGTTGGTCCCTGTTTAGTGAGTGTGGTGGCTGGTCCCTGTTTGGTGAGGGTGGTGGCTGCTCCCTATTTAGTAAGGGTGGTGGCTGGCCCCTGTTAAGTAAGGATGGTGGCTGGTTTCTGTTTAGTGAGTGGCTGTGGCTGGTCCCTGTTTAGTGAGGGTTGTGGCAGGTCCCTGTTTAGTGAGGGTGGTGGCTGGTCCCTGTTTAGTGAGGATGGTGGCTTTCCCTGATAAGTAAGGGTGGTGGCTGGTCCCAGTTTAATGAGGGTGGTGACTCGTCCTGTTTGTGAGGGTGGTGGCTCGTCCCAGTTTAGTGAGGATGGTGGCTGGTCCCTGTTTAGTGGGGGTGGTGGCTCGTCCCTGTTTGTGAGGGTGGTGGCTCGTCCCAGTTTAGTGAGGGTGGTGGCTGGTCCCTGTTTAATGAGGGTGGTGGCTCGTCCCTGTTTGTGAGGGTGGTGGCTCGTCCCAGTTTAGTGAGGGTGGTGGCTGGTCCCTGTTTAGTGAGGGTGGTGGCTCAACCCTGTTTGTGAGGGTGGTGGCTGTTCCCAATTTAGTGAGGATGGTTGCTGGTCCCTGTTTAGTGAGAGTGGTGGCTGGTCCCTGTTTAGTGAGGGTGGTGGCTGGTCCCTATTTAGTTAGGGTGCTGGCAGGTCCCTATTAAGTGAGGGCGGTGGTTGGTCCCTGTTTATTGATGGTGGTGGCTGGTCCCTGTTACGTGAGGGTGGTCGCCGGTCCCTGTTTATTGAGGGTGGTGGCTGGTCAATGTTTATTGATGGTGGTGGCTGGTCCCTGTTAAGTGAGGGTGGTGGCCGGTCCCTGTTT
Source organism: Homarus gammarus (assembly GCA_958450375.1). Classification (NCBI taxonomy): domain Eukaryota; kingdom Metazoa; phylum Arthropoda; class Malacostraca; order Decapoda; family Nephropidae; genus Homarus; species Homarus gammarus. The sequence continues at coordinate 4,851,510 of CAUDMG010002639.1, read as the reverse complement.
AATGAGGATGGTGGCTGGTCCCTGTTTAGTGAGGGTGGTGGCTGGACCCTAGTTAGTAAGGGTGGTGGCTGGCTCCTGTTAAGTGAGGAGGGTGGCTGGTCCCAATTTAGTGAGAATGGTGGCTGGTCCCTGTTTAGTGAGAGTGGTGGCTGGTCCCTGTTTAGTGAGGGTGGTGGCTGGTCCCTATTTAGTAAGGGTGGTGGCTGGCCCCTGTTAAGTGAGGAGGCTGGCTGGTCCCAATTTAGTGAGAATGGTGGCTGGTCCCTGTTTAGTGAGAGTGGTGGCTGGTCCCTGTTTAGTGAGAGTGGTGGCTGGTCCCTGTTTAGTGAGGGTGGTGGCTGTCCCTGTTGAGTGAGGGTGGTGGCAGGTCCCTGTTTAGTGAGGGTGGTGGCAGGTCCCTGTTTAGTGAGGGTGGTGGCTGGTCCCTGTTTAGTGAGGATGATGGCTTTCCCTAATTAGTAAGGGTGGTGGCTGGTTCCTGTTTAGTGAGGATGGTTGCTGGTCCCAATTTAGTGAGAATGGTGGCTGGTCCCTGTTCAGTGAGAGTGGTGGCTGGTCCCTGTTTAGTGAGAGTGGTGGCAGGTCGCTGTTTAGTGAGGATGTTGGCTGGTCCTTCTTTAGTGAGGGTGGTGGCTGGTCCCTGTTTAGTGTGGATGGTAGCTGCTTCCTGTTTAGTGAGGATGTTGGCTGGTCCCTGTTTATTGAAGATGGTGGCTGGTCCCTGTTTACTGAGGGTGGTGGCTGGTCCCTGCTTGGTGAGGGTGGTGGCTGGTCCCTATTTAGTAAGGGTGGTGGCTGGCTCCTGTTAAGTGAGGAGGGTGGCTGGTCCCAATTTAGTGAGAATGGTGGCTGGTCCCTGTTTAGTGAGAGTGGTGGCTGGTCCCTATTTAGTGAGAGTGGTGGCTGGTCCCTGTTTAGTGAGGGTGGTGGCAGGTCCCTGTTTAGTGAGGGTGGTGGCAGGTCCCTGTTTAGTGAGGGTGGTGGCTGGTCCCTGTTTAGTGAGGATGATGGCTTTCCCTAATTAGTAAGGGTGGTGGCTGGTTCCTGTTTAGTGAGGATGGTTGCTGGTCCCAATTTAGTGAGAATGGTGGCTGGTCCCTGTTTAGTGAGAGTGGTGGCTGGTCCCTGTTTAGTGAGAGTGGTGGCAGGTCGCTGTTTAGTGAGGATGTTGGCTGGTCCTTCTTTAGTGAGGGTGGTGGCTGGTCCCTGTTTAGTGAGGATGGTAGCTGCTTCCTGTTTAGTGAGGATGTTGGCTGGTCCCTGTTTATTGAAGATGGTGGCTGGTCCCTGTTTACTGAGGGTGGTGGCTGGTCCCTGCTTGGTGAGTGTTGTGGTTGTTCTCTGCCTGATGTTTGTTTTGGCTAGTCCCTGCCTACTGAGTGTTGTGGATGGTCCCAGCCTGGTGAATGTTGTGCCTTGTCCTTGCTTGGTGTGGGTGGTGGCTGGTTCTTGCCTGGTGAGGGTGGTGGACGGCCCTTGCCTGGTGAGGGTGGTGGCTGGTCCTTGTCTGTCGAGCTTGGTGTCTGATACTTGTTTAGTGAAGGTGGTAGCTGGTCCCTGTTTAGTGAGGATGTTGGCTGGTCCTTCTTTAGTGAGGCTGGTGGCTGGTCCCTGTTTAGTGACGATGGTGGCTTTCCCTGATGAGTAAGGGTGGTGGCTGGTTCGTCTTTAGTGAGGATGGTTGCTGGTCCCAATTTAGTGAGAATGGTGGCTGGTCCTTGTTTAGTGAGAGTGGTGGCTGGTCCCTGTTTAGTGAGAGTGGTGGCTGGTCCCTGTTTAGTGAGGGTGGTGGCTGGTCCCTGTTTAGTGAGGATGGTGGCTGTCCCTGTTTAGTAAGGGTGGTGGCAGGGTCTATTTAGTGAGGATGGTGGCTGGTCCCTCTTTAGAATGGGTGGTGGCTGATCCCTGTTTAGTGAGGATGGTGGCTGGTCCCTGTTTAGTGAAGGTGGTGACTGGTCCCAGTTTAATGAGGGTGGTGGCTGGTCCCTGTTTAGTGATGGTGGTGGCTGGTCCCTGTTTAGTGAGGGTGGTGGCTCGTCCCTGTTTGTGAGGGTGGTGGCTCGTCCAAGTTTAGTGAGGATGGTGGCTGGTCCCTGTTTAGTGAGGGTGGTGGCTCGTCCCTGTTTGTGAGGGTGGTGGCTCGTCCCAGTTTAGTGAGGATGGTGGCTGGTCCCTCTTTAGTGAGGGTGGTGGCTCGTCCCTCTTTGTGAGGGTGGTGGCTCGTCCATGTTTAGTGAGGGTGGTGGCTGGTCCCTGTTAGGTAGGGGTGATGGCTGGTCCCTGACCTGTGAGAGTAGTCGCTGATCCATGCCTGATGAGGGTGGTTGCTAGTTTCTCCTGGTGAGTGTAGGGTGATCATTGCCTGGTGAGGGTGGTGGGTGGTCCCTACCTCACAGGTGTTTTGGCTGCTTCCTGCCTGGTGAAGGTGGTGGCTGATCCTTGCCTGGTGAACTTGGTGTCTGATACCTGTTTAGTGAAGGTGGTAGCTGGTCCCTGTTTAGTGAGGATGTTGACTGGTACTTCTTTGGTGAGGCTGGTCCCTGTTTAGTGACGATGGTGGCTTTCCATGATTAGTAAGGGTGGTGGCTGGTTCCTGTTTAGTTAGGATGGTTGCTGGTCCCAATTTAGTGAGAATGGTGGCTGGTTCCTGTTTAGTGAGAGTGGTGGCTTGTCCCTGTTTAGTGAGAGTGGTAGCTGGTCCTTGTTTAGTGAGGGTAGTTGCTGGTCCCTGTTTAGTGAGGATGGTGGCTGTCCCTGTTTAGTAAGGGTGGTGGTTGGGTCCATTTAGTGAGGATGGTGGCTGGTCCCTGTTTAGTAAGGATGGTGGCTGGTCCCTGTTTAGTGAGGTTGGTGGCTGGTCCCTGTTTAGTGAGGGTGGTGGCTCGTCCCTGTTTGTGAGGGTGGTGGCTCGTCCCAGTTTAGTGAGGGTGGTGGCTGGTCCCTGTTTAGTGAGGATGGTGGCTGGTCCCTGTTTAGTGAGGGTGGTGACTCGTCCCTTTTTAGTGAGGATGGTGGCTGTCCCTGTTTAGTGAGCATGGTGGCTGGTTCTTGTTTACTGAGGATGGTTGCTGGTCCCAATTTAGTGAGGATGGTGGCTAGTCCCTGTTTAGTGAGAGTGGTGGCTGGTCCCTGTTTAGTGAGGGTGGTGGCTGGTCCCTATTTAGTGAGGATGATAGCTGGTTCCTGTTAAGTGAGGATGGTGGCTTGTTCCTGTTAAGTAAGGGTGGTGGCTGCTTCCTATAAAATGAGGATAGTAGCTGGCTCCTGTTAAGTGAGGGTGGTTGCTAGTCCCTGTTTAGTGAGGATGGTAGCTGGTTCCTGTTAAGTGAGGATGGTAGCTGGTTCCTGTTAAGTAAGGGTGGTGGCTTGTCCCTATTAAATGGGGATGGTAGCTGGTTCCTGTTAAGTATGGGTGGTGGCTGGTCCCTGTTAAATGAGGATGGTAGCTGCTTCCTGTTTAGTGAGGATGTTGGCTGTTCCCTGTTTATTGAAGATGGTGGCTGGTCCCTGTTTAGTGAGGGTGGTGGCAGGTCCCTGTTTAGTGTGGGTGGTTGCTGGTCCCTATTTTGTGAGGGCAGTTGCTGGTCCCTGTGTATTGAGGGTGGTTGTTGGTCCCTGTTTAGTGAGTGTGGTGGCTGGTCCCTGTTTGGTGAGGGTGGTGGCTGCTCCCTATTTAGAAAGGGTGGTGGCTGGCCCCTGTTAAGTGAGGATGGTGGCTGGTTTCTGTTTAGTGAGTGGCTGTGGCTGGTCCCTGTTTAGTGAGGGTTGTGGCAGGTCCCTGTTTAGTGAGGGTGGTGGCTGGTCCCTGTTTAGTGAGGATGGTGGCTTTCCCTGATAAGTAAGGGTGGTGGCTGGTCCCAGTTTAATGAGGGTGGTGACTCGTCCCTGTTTGTGAGGGTGGTGGCTCGTCCCAGTTTAGTGAGGATGGTGGCTGGTCCCTGTTTAGTGAGGGTGGTGGCTCGTCCCTGTTTGTGAGGGTGGTGGCTCGTCCCTGTTTAGTGAGGGTGGTGGCTGGTCCCTGTTTAGTGAGGGTGGTGGCTCGTCCCTGTTTGTGAGGGTGGTGGCTCGTCCCAGTTTAGTGAGGGTGGTGGCTGGTCCCTGTTTAGTGAGGGTGGTGGCTGGTCCCTGTTTAGTGAGGGTGGTGGCTGTTCCCATTTTAGTGAGGATGGTGGCTGGTCCCTGTTTAGTGAGAGTGGTGTCTGGTCCCTGTTTAGTGAGGGTGGTGGCTGGTCCCTATTTAGTGAGGGTAGTGGCTGGTCCCTATTTAGTGAGGGCGGTGGTTGGTCCCTGTTTATTGATGGTGGTGGCTGGTCCCTGTTACGTGAGGGTTGTCGCCGGTCCCTGTTTATTGAGGGTGGTGGCTGGTCAATGTTTATTGATGGTGGTGGCTGGTCCCTGTTAGTGAGGGTGGTGGCTGGTCCCTGTTTAGTGAGGATGGTGGCTGGTCCCTGTTTAGTGAGGGTGGTGGCTGGTCCCTGTTTAGTGAGGGTGGTGGCTGGTCCCTGTTTACTGATGTGTGGTCGCTGGTCCCTGTTTAGTGAAGATGGTGGCTGGTCCCTGTTTAGTGAGGGTGGTGGCTGGCCCCTGTTAAGTGAGGAGGGTGGCTGGTCCCAGTTTAGTGAGAATGGTGGCTGGTCCCTGTTCAGTGAGGGTGGTGGCTGGTCCCTGTTTAATGAGGATGGTGGCTGGTCCCTGTTTAGTGAGGGTGGTGGCTGGTCCCTATTTAGTGAGGGTGGTGGCTGGTCCCTGTTACTGAGGTGTGGTGGCTGGTCCCTGTTTAGTGAGGATGGTGGCTGGTCCCTGTTTAGTGAGGTGGTGGCTGGTCCCTGTTTAGTGAGGGTGGTGGCTGGTCCCTATTTAGTAAGGTGGTGGCTGGCCCCTGTTAAGTGAAGATGGATGCTGGTCCCAATTTAGTGAGGATGGTGGCTGGTCCCTGTTTAGTGAGAGTGGTGGCTGTCCCTGTTTAGTGAGTGTGGTGGCTGGTCCCTGTTTAGTGAGGATGGTGGCTGTCCCTGTTTAGTGAGGGTGGTGGCTGGTCCCTGTTTAGTGAGGGTGGTGGCTGGTCCCTGTTTAGTGAGGGTGGTGGCTGGTCCCTGTTTAGTGAGGATGGTGGCTTTCCCTGATTAGTAAGGGTGGTGGCTGGTTCCTGTTTAGTGAGGATGGTTGCTGGTCGCAATTTAGTGAGGATGGTGGCTGGTCCCTGTTTAGTGAGAGTGGTGGCAGGTCCCTGTTTAGTGAGGGTGGTGACTGGTCCCTGTTTAGTGAGGATGGTGGCTGGTCCAGTTTAGTGAGGATGGTGGCTGGTCCCTGTTCAGTGAGGATGGTAGCTGATCCCTGTTTAGTGAGGATGGTGGCTGGTCCCTGTTTAGTGAGGATGGTGGCTGGTCCCTGTTTAGTGAGGGTGGTGGCTGGTCCCTGTTTAGTGAGGGTGGTGGCTGGTCCCTGTTTAGTGAGGGTGGTGGCTGGTCCTGTTTAGTGAGGATGGTGGCTGGTCCCAGTTTAGTGAGGATGGTGGCTGGTCCCTGTTTAGTGAGGGTGGTGGCTGGTCCCTGTTTAGTGAGGGTGGTGGCTGGTCCCTGTTTAGTGAGGGTGGTGGCTGGTCCCTGTTTAGTGAGGGTGGTGGCTGGTCCCTGTTTAGTGAGGGTGGTGGCTGGTCCCTGTTTAGTGAGGATGGTGGCTGTCCCTGTTTAGTGAGGGTGGTGGCTGGTTCCTGTTTAGTGAGGGTGGTGGATCGTCCCAGTTTAGTGAGAGTGGTGGCTGGTCGCTGTTTAGTGAGGGTGGTGGCTCGTCCCTGTTTAGTGAGAGTGGTGGCTGGTTCCTGCTTAGTGAGGATGGTGGGTGGTCCTGTTTAGTGAGGGTGGTGGCTGGTCCCTGTTTAGTGAGGATGGTTGCTGGTTCCTGTTTAGTGAGGGTGGTGGCTGGTCCCTGTTTAGTGAGGATGGTGGCTGGTCCCTGTTTAGTGAGGGTGGTGGCTGGTCCCTGCTTGGTGAGTGTTGTGGTTGTTCTCTGCCTGATGTTTGTTTTGGCGGGTCCCTGCCTACTGAGTGTCGTGGATGGTCCCAGCCTGGTGAATGTTGTGCCTTGTCCTTGCTTGGTGTGGGTGGTGGCTGGTTCTTGCTGGTGAGGGTGGTGGCGGTCCCTTGTGGTGAGGGTGGTGGCTGGTCCTGTCTGTGAGCTGGTGTCTGATACCTGTTTATTGAAGGTGGTGGCTGGTCCCTGTTTAGTGAGGATGTGGCTGGTCCTTGTTTAGTGAGGGTGGTGGCTGGTCCCTGTTTAGTGAGGATGGTGGCTTTCCCTGATGAGTAAGGGTGGTGGCTGGTTCGTCTTTAGTGAGGATGGTTGCTGGTCCCAATTTAGTGAGGATGGTGGCTGGTCCCTGTTTAGTGAGGGTGGTGGCTGGTCCCTGTTTAGTGAGAGTGGTGGCTGGTCCCTGTTTAGTGAGGGTGGTGGCTGGTCCCTGTTTAGTGAGGATGGTGGCTGTCCCTGTTTAGTGAGGGTGGTGGCTGGGTCCTTTTAGTGAGGATGGTGGCTGGTCCCTCTTTAGTATGGGTGGTGGCTGATCCCTGTTTAGTGAGGATGGTGGCTGGTCCCTGTTTAGTGAGGTGGTGGCTGGTCCCTGTTTAGTGAGGGTGGTGGCTGGTCCCTGTTTAGTGAGGTGGTGGCTGGTCCCTGTTTAGTGAGGGTGGTGGCTGGTCCCTGTTTAGTGAGGGTGGTGGCTGGGTCCAGTTTAGTGAGGGTGGTGGCTGGTCCCTGTTTAGTGAGGGTGGTGGCTGGTCCCAGTTAGTGAGGGTGGTGGCTGGTCCCTGTTAAGTGAGGATGGTGGCTGGTCCCTGTTTAGTGAGGGTGGTGGCTGGTCCCTATTTAGTGAGGGTGGTGGTTGGTCTCTGTTTATTGAAGGTTGTTGCTGTTCCCTGTTTAGTGAGTGTGGTGGCTGGTCCCTGTTTGGTGTGGGTGGTGGCTGGTCCCTGTTTAGTGAGGGGTAGTGGCTGGTCCCTATTTCGTAAGGGTGGTGGCTAGCCCCTGTTAAGTGAGGCTGCTTCCTGCCTTGTGAAGGTGGTGGCTGGTCCTTGCCTGGTGAGCTTGGTGTCTGATACCTGTTTAGTGAAGGTGGTAGCTGGTCCCTGTTTAGTGATGATGTTGGCTGGTCCTTCTTTAGTGAGGGTGGTGGCTGGTCCCTGTTTAGTGACGATGGTGGCTTTCCCTGATTAGTAAGGGTGGTGGCTGGTTCCTGTTTAGTGAAGATGGTTGCTGGTCCCAATTTAGTGAGAATGGTGGCTGGTCCCTGTTTAGTGAGAGTGGTGGCTTGTCCCTGTTTAGTGAGAGTGGTAGCTGATCCCTGTTTAGTGAGGGTGGTTGCTGGTCCCTGTTTAGTGAGGATGGTGGCTGTCCCTGTTTAGTAAGGGTGGTGGTTGGGTCCATTTAGTGACGATGGTGGCTGGTCCCTGTTTAGTAAGGATGGTGGCTGATCCCTGTTTAGTGAGGATGGTGGCTGGTCCCTGTTTAGTGAAGGTGGTGACTGGTCCCAGTTTAATGAGGGTGGTGACTCGTCCCTGTTTGTGAGGGTGGTGGCTCGTCCCAGTTTAGTGAGGATGGTGGCTGGTCCCTGTTTAGTGAGGGTGGTGGCTCGTCCCTGTTTGTGAGGGTGGTGGCTCGTCCCAGTTTAGTGAGGATGGTGGCTGGTCCCTGTTCAGTGAGGGTGGTGGCTGGTCCCTGTTTAGTATGGGTGGTGACTCGTCCCTGTTTGTGAGGGTGGTGGCTTGTCCCAGTTTAGTGAGGATGGTGGCTGATCCCTGTTTAGTGAGGGCGGTGGTTCGTCCCTGTTTGTGAGGGTGGTGGCTCGTCCCAGTTTAGTGAGGGTGGTGGCTGGTCCCTGTTTAGTGAGGATGGTGGCTGTCCCTGTTTAGTAAGGGTGGTGGTTGGGTCCATTTAGTGACGATGGTGGCTGGTCCCTGTATAGTAAGGATGGTGGCTGGTCCCTGTTTAGTGAAGGTGGTGACTGGTCCCAGTTTAATGAGAGTGGTGACTCGTCCCTGTTTGTGAGGGTGGTGGCTCGTCCCAGTTTAGTGAGGATGGTGGCTGGTCCCTGTTTAGTGAGGGTGGTGGCTCGTCCCTGTTTGTGAGGGTGGTGGCTCGTCCCAGTTTAGTGAGGATGGTGGCTGGTCCCTGTTCAGTGAGGGTGGTGGCTGGTCCCTGTTTAGTGAGGGTGGTGACTCGTCCCTGTTTGTGAGGGTGGTGGCTCGTCCCAGTTTAGTGAGGATGGTGGTTGATCCCTGTTTAGTGAGGGTGGTGGCTCGTCCCTGTTTGTGAGGGTGGTGGCTCGTCCCAGTTTAGTGAGGGTGGTGGCTGGTCCCTGTTTAGTGAGGATGGTGGCTGGTCCCTGTTTAGTGAGGGTGGTGGCTGGTCCTTGTTTAGTGAGGGTGGTGGCTGGTCCCTGTTTAGTGAGGGTGGTGGCTGGTCCCTGTTTAGTGAGGATGGTGGCAGTCCCTGTTTAGTAAGGGTGGTGGCTGGGTCCAGTTTAGTGAGGATGGTGGCTGGTCCCTGTTTAGTGAGGATGGTGGCTGATCCCTGTTTAGTGAGGCTGGTGGCTGGTCCCTGTTTAGTGAAGGTGGTGTCTGGTTCCAGTTTAATGAGGGTGGTGGCTCGTCCCTGTTTGTGAGGGTGGTGGATCGTCCCTGTTTAGTGTGGGTGGTGGCTGGTCCCTGTTTAGTGAGGATGGTGGCTGGTCCCTGTTTAGTGAGGGCTGTGGCTCGTCCCTGTTTGTGAGGGTGGTGGTTCGTCCCTGTTAAGAGAGGGTGATGCTGCTCCTTGCCTGGTGAAGGAAATAACTGGTCCTTACCTGGTGAGGATAATGACTGGTCCCTCCCTGGTAAGGGTGGTGGTTGTTCCCTGCCTGGTGTTTGTTTTGGCTGGTCCCTGCCTAGTGAGTGGTGTGGATGGTCCCTGCCTAGTGAGTGGTGTGGATGGTCCCTGCCTGGTGAGTGTGGTGGCTGGTCCTTGTCTGGTGAGGGTGGTGGCTGGTCCCTGACCGGTGAGAGTAGTCGCTGATCCATGCCTGATGAGGGTGGTTGCTAGTTCCTCCTGGTGAGTGTAGGGTGATACTTGCCCGGTGAGGGTGGTGGGTGGTCCCTATTTATTGAGGGTGGTGGCTGGTCCCTGTTTATTGAGGGTGGTGGCTGGTCCCTATTTAGTGAGGGTGGTGGCTGGTTCCTGTTAGGTGAGGGTGATGGCTTGTCCCTGTTTATTTGAGGGTGGTGGCTTGTTCCTGTTAGGTGAGGTTAGTGGCTGCTTCCTGTTAAGTAAGGGTGGTAGCTGGTCCCTGTTTAGTGAGGATGTTAGCTTGTTCCTGGTAAGTGAGAATGGTGGCTGGTCCCTGTTTAGTGAGGGTGGTGGCTGGTCCCTGTTAGGTGAGGGTGGTGGCCTGTCCCTGTTTATTGAGGGTGGTGGTTGGTCCCTGTTTATTGATGGTGTTGACTGGTCCATGTTAAATGAGGGTTTTCGCCGGTCCCTGTTTATAGGGGGTGGTGGCTGGTCACTGTTTACTGATGGTGGTGGCTGGTCCCTGCTTAGTGAGGGTGGTGTCAGGTCCCTATTTATTGAGGGTGGTGGTTGGTCCCTGTTTATTGATGGTGGTGGCTGGTCCCTGGTAAGTGAGGGTGGTGGCCGGTCCCTGTTTATTGAGGATGGTGGCTGGTCCCTGTTTAGTGAGGGTGGTGTCAGTTCCCTATTTAGTGAGGGCGGTGGTTGGTCCCTGTTTATTGATGGTGGTGGCTGGTCCCTCTTAAGTGAGGGTGGTGGCCGGTCCCTGTTTATTGAGGGTGGTGGCTGGTCACTGTTTAGTGATGGTGGTGGCTGGTCCCTGTTCAGTGAGGGTGGTGGCCGGTCCCTGTTTAATGAGGATGGTGGCTGGTCCCTGTTTAGTGAGGGTGGTGACAGGTCCCTATTTAGTGTGGTTGGTGGTTGGTCCCTGTTTATTGAAGGTTGTTGCTGTTCCCTGTTTAGTGAGTGTGGTGGCTGGTCCCTGTTTAGTGTGTTTGGTGGCTGATCTCTGTTTAGTGAGGGTGGTGGCTGGACGTATTTTGTGAGTGTGATGGCTCGTCCCTGTTTATTGAGGGTGGTGGCTGGTCCCTATTTAGTGAGGGTAGTGGATGGTCCTTGTTTAGTATGGATAATGGCTGGTTTCTGTTTAGTGAGTGGCTCTGGCTGGTCGCTGTTTAGTGAGGATGGTGGCTGGTCCCTGCTTAGTGAGGATGGTGGCTGGTCCCTCTTTAGTGAGGATGGTGGCTGGTTCCTGTTTAGTGAGGATGGTGGCTGGTCCCTGTTTAGTGAGGGTGGTGGCTGGTCTCTCTTTAGTGAGGATGGTGGCTGGTCCCTGTTTAGTTAGGGTGGAGGCTGGTCCCTGTTTAGTGAGGATGGTGGCTGGTCCCTGTTTAGTGAGCGTGGTGGCTGGATACTGCCTGGTGACTGCCTGGTGTCTTGTTCCTCTCGGGTGGGGATGGTGGCTGGTCCCTGTTTAGTGAGGATAGTGTGTGGATCCTATCGGGTGAGAGGCTGTGGCTGGTCCCTGTTTAGTGAGGAAGGTGACTGGTTCCTGTCGGGTGAGGGTGATGGCTGGTCCCTGTTTAGTGAAGGTGGTGACTTGTCACCGTTTAATGAGGGTGGTGTCTGGTCCCTGTTTAGTGAGGATGGTGGCTGGTCCCTGTTTAGTGAGGATGGTGGCTGGCTCCTGTTTAGTGAGGGTGGTGGCTGGTCCCAATTTAGTGTGGGTGGTAGCTGGTCCCTGTTTAGTGAGGGTGGTGGCTGGTCCTTGTTATTAAGGGTGGTGTTTGGTCCCTGTTTAGTGAGGGTGGTGGCTAGTCCCTGTTTAGTGAGAATTGTGGCTGGCCCCTGCCTCGTGAGAGGGGTGGCTGGTCCCTGTTTAGGGAGGGTGGAGGCTCGACCCTGTTTAGTGAGGGTGGTGGCTGGTCCCTGCCTAGTGAGGGTGGTGGCTGGTCCCTCTTTAGTGATGGCGGTGGCTGGTTCCTGTCGGATGACGGTGGTGGCTGGTCCTTGTCTGGTGAGGGTGGTGGCTGGTCCCTGACCGGTGACAGTAGTCGCTGATCCATGCCTGATGAGGGTGGTTGCTAGTTCCTCCTGGTGAGCGTATTGTGATACTTGCCCGGTAAGGGTGGTGGGTGGTCCCTATTTATTGAGGGTGGTGGCTGGTTCCTGTTAGGTGAGGGTGATGGCTGGTCCCTGTTTATTTGAGGGTGGTGGCTGGTTCCTGTTAGGTGAGGTTAGTGGCTGGTTCCTGTTTAGTGAGGGTGGTGGTTGGTCCCTGTTAAGTGAGGGTGGTGGCCTGTCCCTGTCTATTGAGGGTGGTGGTTGGTCCCTGTTTATTGATGGTGTTGACTGGTCCCTGTTAAGTGAGGGTGGTGGCCGGTCCCTGTTTATTGGGGGTAGTGGCCGGTCCCTGTTTATTGGGGGTAGTGGCTGGTCACTGTTTATTGATGGTGGTGGCTAGTCCCTGTTAAGTGAGGGTGGGGGCCGGTCCCTGTTTATTGAGGGTTGTGGCTGGTCACTGTTTATTGATGGTGGTGGCTGGTCCCTGTTAAGTGAGGGTGGGGGCGGGTCCCTGTTTAATGAGGATGGTCGCTGGTCTCTGTTTAGTGAGGGTGGTGACAGGTCCCTATTTAGTGTGGTTGGTGGTTGGTCCCTGTTTATTGAAGGTTGTTGCTGTTCCCTGTTTAGTGAGTGTGGTGGCTGGTCCCTGTTTAGTGTGTTTGGTGGCTGATCTCTGTTTAGCGAGGGTGGTGGCTGGACGTATTTAGTGAGGGTGATGGCTCGTCCCTGTTTATTGAGGGTGGTGGCTGGTCCCTATTTAGTGAGGGTAGTGGATGGTCCCTGTTTAGTATGGATAATGGCTGGTTTCTGTTTAGTGAGTGGCTCTGGCTGGTCCCTGTTTAGTGAGCATGGTGGCTGGTCCATGCTTAGTGAAGATGGTGGCTGGTCCATGTTTAGTGAGGATGGTGGCTGGTTCCTGTTTAGTGAGGATGGTGGCTGGTCCATGTTTAGTGAGGATGGTGGCTGGTTCCTGTTTAGTGAGGATGGTGGCTGGTCCCTGTTTAGTGACGATGGTGGCTGGTCTCTCTTTAGTGAGGATGGTGGTTGGTCCCTGTTTAGTTTGGGTGGAGGCTAGTCCCTGTTTAGTGAGGATGGTGGCTGGTCCCTGTTTAGTGAGGATGGTGACTGGATCCTATCGGGTGAGCGGCTGTGGCTGGTCCCTGTTTAGTGAGGATGGTGACTGGTTCCTGTCGGGTGAGGGTGATGGCTGGTCCCTGTTTAGTGAAGGTGGTGACTTGTCACCGTTTAATGAGGGTGGTGTCTGGTCCCTGTTTAGTGAGGATGGTGGCTGGCTCCTGTTTAGTGAGGGTGGTGGCTGGTCCCAATTTAGTGTGGGTGGTAGCTGGTCCCTCTTTAGTGGGGGTGGTGGCTGGTCCTTGTTATTAAGGGTGGTGTTTGGTTCCTGTTAGGTGAGGGTGGTGGCTGGTCCCTATTTAGTGAGGTTGGTGGCTGGTTCCTGTTAGGTGAGGGTGATGGCTGGTCCCTGTTTATTTGAGGGTGGTGGCTGGTTCCTGTTAGGTGAGGTTAGTGGCTGGTTCCTGTTAAGTAAGGGTGGTAGCTGGTCCCTGTTTAGTGAGGATGTTAGTTTGTTCCTGGTAAGTGAGAGTGGTGGCTGGTCCCTGTTTAGTGAGGGTGGTGGTTGGTCCCTGTTAAGTGAGAGTGGTGGCCTGTCCCTGTTTATTGAGGGTGGTGGTTAGTCCCTGTTTATTGATGGTGTTGACTGGTCCCTGTTAAGTGAGGGTGGTGGCCGGTCTCTGTTTATTGGGGGTAGTGCCTGGTCACAGTTTATTGATGGTGGTGGCTGGTCCCTGTTTAGTGAGGGTAGTGTCAGGTCCCTATTTAGTGAGGGTGGTGGTTGGTCCCTGTTTATTGATGGTGGTGGCTGGTCCCTGTTAAGTGAGGGTGGTGGCCGGTCCCTGTTTATTGAGGGTGGTGGCTGGTCACTGTTTATTGATGGTGGTGGCTGGTCTCTGTTTAGTGAGGATGTTAGCTGGTTCCTGGTAAGTGAGAGTGGTGGCTGGTCCCTGTTTAGTGAGGGTGGCGGCTGTTCCCTGTTTATTGAGGATGGTGGCTAGTCCCTGTTTAATGAGAGTGGTGGCTGGTCCCTGTTTAGTGAGGGTGGTGGCTGGCCCCTGTTTAGTGAGAGTGGTTGTTGGTCCCTGTTTATTGATGGTGGTGGCTGGTCCCTGTTAAGTGAGGGTGGTGGCCGGTCCCTGTTTATTGAGGGTGGTGGCTTGTCACTGTTTATTGATGGTGGTGGCTGGTCCCTGTTATGTGAGGGTGGTGGCCGGTCCCTGTTTATTGAGGATGGTGGCAGGTCCCTGTTTTGTGAGGGTGGTGGCAGGTTCCTATTTAGTGAGGGCGGTGGTTCGTCCCTGTTGATTGATGGTGGTGGCTGGTCCCTGTTAAGTGAGGGTGGTGGCCGGTCCCTGTTTATTGAGGGTGGTGGCTTGTCACTGTTTATTGATGGTGGTGGCTGGTCCCTGTTATGTGAGGGTGGTGGCCGGTCCCTGTTTATTGAGGATGGTGGCAGGTCCCTGTTTAGTGAGGGTGGTGGCAGGTCCCTATTTAGTGAGGGCGGTGGTTGGTCCCTGTTTATTGATGGTGGTGGTTGGTCCCTGTTAAGTGAGGGTGGTGGCCGGTCCCTGTTTATTGAGGGTGGTGGCTGGTCACTGTTTATTGATGGTGGGGGCTGGTCCCTGTTAAGTGAGGGTGGTGGCCGGTCCCTGTTTAATGAGGATGGTGGCTGGTCCCTGTTTAGTGAGGGTGGTGACAGGTCCCTATTTAGTGTGGGTGGTGGTTGGTCCCTGTTTATTGAAGGTTGTTGCTGCTCCCTGTTTAGTGAGTGTGGTGGCTGGTCCCTGTTTAGTGTGTTTGGTGGCTGATCTCTGTTTAGTGAGGGTGGTGGCTGGACGTATTTAGTGAGGGTGATGGCTCGTCCCTGTTTATTGGGGGTGGTGGCTGGTCCCTATTTAGTGAGGGTAGTGGATGGTCCCTGTTTAGTGGAAATGGTGGCTGGTTTCTGTTTAGTGAGTGGCTCTGGCTGGTCCCTGTTTTGTGAGGATGGTGGCTGGTCCCTGCTTAGTGAGGATGGTGGCTGGTCCCTGTTTAGTGAGGGTGGTGGCTGGTTCCTGTTTAGTGAGGATGGTGGCTGGTCCCTGTTTAGTGACGATGGTGGCTGGTCCCTGTTTAGTGAGGATGGTGGCTTGTCCCTCTTTAGTAAGGGTGGAGGCTGGTCCCTGTTTAGTGAGGATGGTGGCTGGTCCCTGTTTGGTGAGCGTGGTGGCTGGATACTGCCTGGTGACTGCCTGGTGTCTTGTTCCTCTCGGGTGGGGATGGTGGCTGGTCCCTGTTTAGTGAGGATGGTGCCTGGATCCTGTCGGGTGAGAGGCTGTGGCTGGTCCCTGTTTAGTGAGGATGGTGACTGGTTCCTGTCGGGTGAGGGTGGTAGCTGGTCCCTGTTTAGTGAAGGTGGTGGCTGGCCCCTGTTTAATGAGGATGGTCGCTGGCTCCTGTTTAGTGAGGGTGGTGGCTGGTCCCAATTTAGTGTGGGTGGTAGCTGGTCCCTCTTTAGTGAGGGTGGTGGCTGGTCCTTGTTATTGAGGGTGGTGGCTGGTCCCTGTTTAGTGAGGGTGGTGGCTAGTCCCTGTTTAGTGAGAATTGTGGCTGGTCCCTGTCTCGTGAGGGTGGTGGCTGGTCCCTGTTTAGCGAGGGTGGTGGCTCGACCCTGTTTAGTGAAAGGTGGTGGCTGGTCCCTGCCTAGTGAGGGTGGTGGCTGGTCCCTGTTTAGTGAGGGCGGTGGCTGGTTCCTGTCGGATGAGGGTGGTGGCTGGTCCCTGTTTTGCGAGGGTGGTGGCTCGTCCCTGTTTAGTGAGGATGGTGGCTGCTCCCTGCCTAGTGAGGGTGGTGGCTGGTCCGTGTTTGGCGATGGCTGTTGTTGGTTCCTGTTTAGTGAGGGTGGTGGCTGGTCCCTGTTTAGTGAGGGTGATCGATAGTCCCTGTTTAATGAGGGTGGTGGCTGGTTCTTGTCGGGTGAGGGTAGTGGCTGGTCCCTGTTTAGTGAGGGTGATGGCTGGTCCCTGCCTCTTTAGGGTGATCTTGAGGGTGATGGCTGGTTCCTGCCTTGTAAGGTGTGTGGCTGGTCCCTGCTTGTTGACGTTGGTGGCTGATCCCTCCCTGGAGAGGTTAGTTAGGTGTTCCCTGCCTGGTGAGGATGGTGGCTGGTCCCTGCCTGTTTAGGGTGATGGCTAGTCCCTGCCTCTTGAAGGTGATGTCAGGTTCCTGCTTGGTGAGGTGGTGGCTGGTCCCTGCCTCTTGAGGGTGATGGCTGGCTCCTGCCTGGTGAAAGTAATTGCTGGTCTCTTCTTGGTGATGGTGGTGGTTGTTCCTTGCCGGGTGAAATGGGTGGATGGCCCCTGCCTGGAGAGTGTGGTGGCTGGTTCCTGCGTCGAGAGGGTGGTGGTTGGTCCATTGCCTACTTGAGGGTAATGGCTGGTCCATGCCTGGTGAAGGTAGTGGCTAGTCCTTGCTTGGTAAGGGTGGTGGTTGGTCCCTGCCTCTTGAGGGTGATGGCTGGTCCCTGCGTCGTGAAGGTGGTGGCTGGTTCCTGCCTGTGGAAGGTAGTGGCTGGTCCCTGCTTGGTGAGGGTGGTGGCTGGCCCTTGCCTGGTAAGGGTGGTGGTTGGTCCCTGCCTGGTGAAAGTGGTGGCAGTCCTAGACTCTGTTATATTTCACACAAACCCTGTTCAACGAGCTTTTAGTGTCCTGGTGGTCTAAAGGTAGCGTTCCCCGGTCACAGTCGTGGGTCGTGGGTTCGAATCCTGGCTGGGTGAGGTGTCAATAATTATATGTAGAAGTCCGCGTGCTTTATTGGGCTAATGAAATATATTTGGATCCTCGTGTTTCGAAGCCGGATTTGGTAAAACGTTACTCTGACCACCTAAGTGATACGGGTAGTCCCCATTAGAGGTTCACGGCGCCATAAGCTCGTTGAACAGGCTTTGTGTGAAATATAACAGAGTCTAGGACTGCTTTTAGTGTCCTGGTGGTCTAGAGGTAGCGTTCCCCGGTCACAGTCGTGGGTTGTGGGTTCGAATCCTGGCGGGGTGAGGTGTTGATTATATATCTATGTATGTGTAACAGGTCGGAATTCTCTTCCCACTATATTTGGGGTTTATTATTATGAGGTGGTAATGCAGTGGAAGCGCCCCTTGGAGAAAAAACCCGAACCAGCACAAACATACTTAAATTTACTAACAAAATGAATTCTCCGTGACCCGTGGAAGGATAGCACCTGTGATTGGGGTGAATGAGACGCACTGTAAAATTTATACACTTCTATTCCCTCCAACACTACAGACAATCAATAATAGTACACCAACATATGCGCACCTGTTAACCTGGCTTAAAAC